>JAHWFP010225054.1:54065-70779 GCA_023313725.1 Lithobius niger | reverse complement strand
AAGACTTAGCCGTGTCGCGTCTGTGGTGGGTGGTTTGTTAGTCTGTGACTGAATCATGAGCAGCCATCTTGCACAATGCATGATGGGTACTTTTCCGTAAAAATAAAAGTAACTAATTTGTTTTAAACTTACTTAAAAATTTTAAAAATAAACTGAATCTTTTGTGCAAATAAATTATAAATTATAAAATATTTTATTTATATTTGTGTACATAAATAAAAATATATAAATTCCGGAAAGCAAAGATCTTCAGGCATGTTAGCTTCACTAAGCATTAGGCATAGATCCTGACAGCAACAATCCTTTGTAACTATCTTGTTTTACACTAATTTAATTTTTTTATTAAGCTGGATGTTTGTGTCATTAAATTACAAGTATTAAATTCATATATATTTTCATACATAAATTTAATATGATTTTATGAAATATATATTTAAAAAATGTACTGTTAGTGAAGAAATCCAGAAAGCCTATCAAAGTAAAAAAAAAAAAAAGAAACCCATTTGATGCTTTGTTTCATAATTACATAATTATAATATATATTTTTTTCTGTATTGCTTTATTTGTAATGTCAAATACATAAAAATGTAAGTAAATTCCATGTAGCCTAGCCGAGTTGTCTGTAGGATACTCTAATTAAAATTAATAATTTTTTCATTACTACTATTAAGCCTTTATAAAACTTTTAAGGTTCATTTTCTAACGTAACAAAGAAGTTCATCTCAACATGGTTGTCATCTGAAATATTTCCGTGAACGGTAATTGTAATGAAGGAATAAAGGAAGCTACAGATGAACTCATTTGAATTTGTTTATTCCTACTGCTTTCTTAAAAAAGGTATCAGTATCGAAAAAAGTATCGGTATCGAAAAAGTATCGGTATCGAAAAAGTATTAGTAGTATCGAAAAAGTATCAGTATCGAGAAAGTATCGGTATCGAAAAAGTATCGCGATACCGATACTCAGATTAATAAAGTATTGGTATCGGTATCGATTTGAAAAACCTGGTATCGCACACCCCTGCCAAACACTACCACCTATTTACAGTCCATTAGAATTCAAAATTGGCGTTAACTTGGCCTCCGATATTTACAAGGTATATACAAAGAAGGTGTGCGACGCTCATGTACTGCCTCCGTTATTTTGAAGGCCGTGATTCCACTTTTTTCTCAGACGGCCTCTGAAATCAGCATCCAGTAGGAACTGGATTGAAGGGTTAAACGGTCCCTGGATATTCATCAGCACGGCCTTCTCTCAGACGTGGTGTTGAATAGCCAGGGATTTGAGGCCTCTCAGGTGTGAGTCTCTGCTCGAATTTGAAATGAGCAACGTTTCAGTTCCTTCCCAATGGATGCGGTGTGAGGTGTCCATCTGGTGTACAGCGATGCCGTTTATATCCTTCTGGTTTCTGGTATCACTCGTATGATGTTTTACTCGTGCCCTCACGCCCTTACGTGTCTCACCAATATAGATGGCATCGCAGTTAGCACATGGTACACGATACACTCCTTCTCTCGTGTTCACTATTTTTTGCAGGCTTTCCTCAACCTCCTCGTATTTCTTCTTTCTACCACCGTCCTCTTTATGCAATGCTTTCGGCAGGAGCAATTCTTTGAGCCTTCTCCTTTTTTCACATAGGAGTCATAGCCGTTATCTCTGAGTATCTTCTGGATCTTGTCTGTTACTCCCTGAAGGTAGGTAAGACCTACCCTAGGTCTATGCTCAGCCTCTCCGTCCGTATCATCTCCTCTGTTTTTATCTCTTTTCTGCAATGCCTGCTGCATCAACCTCTTGAGGCACTTTGGGGGGGGGGGTAGCCTAGCAGGATGAGCTTGCCTTTAGCTTCTTGAAGAAAAGGACGTGCCACTTCTTGCGAACTAGAATGTCTTAAAATCCTGGTGAACTCGCCTGCTGCAATGGCCTTCAACTGTTCCACCGGGAGAAGGCCGTGCTGATGAATATCCAGGGACCGTCTAACCTTTAAATCCAGTTCCTACTGGATGCTGATTTCAGAGGCCGTCTGAGAAAAAGTGGAATCACTGCCTTCAAAATAACGAAGGCAGTACATGAGCATCGCACACCTTCATTGTGTATACCTTGTAAATATCGGAGGTCAAGTTAACGCCAATTTCGAATCCTAATGGACTGTAAAATAGGTGGTAGTATTTGGAGTTTTATTACGTGCCTGAAGATGATAGTCGGCTAGTTTTCTTCATCAACAGCAACGAGACTATCGAAAATTCGTCAAGAATTGTTATATCATTCTTGCCTGTCTGGAATATTGCGTATTTTCCTCCGTACGTAAGTAATGTCGCCTGCTACATTCCAGAGTATAAATCTAGACGTATTTAAACTTGATAATGTTTTTAAAGGCTAGCCCATATACAAATACAAATTGAAAAACAAAATAGAATAAAATCGAAAGAGAAAAAAATTGAATTTCGAAATCAACTAATAATCGAAATCGAGGTTTTCTTTTCCAAAATCGATCGAAATCGAATCGAACCCAAAATATTAATTTTGCACACACCTAGCAAATGGACATTTTTTTTTAATGTGAGGAGTCAACACAAGTAATATATTGTTTCAATGAGAATTAAAAGCTTTACTACTAATTGGATGGATTGCTTTCGGACGACGAACATGTCGTTACATCACGTGTGCTGGCATTCTTTTGTTTTAGTTCTGAAAACTACAAAACAATAATTCAGGATTGCGTTAGTATCAGTGCAAACTGAATGTGGGACAAAAACTTTACCGGATTGGAGAATTTTAAGCCAGATTTTTAAGTGTAAGTCAACCATTTGAAAATGTCAAACACACCTTTGACAGTCATGACTTGTTCATCCAATAAAAATTAACTTCATTATGAAAATGAATTTTTTTTTTTTTTTTTTTACCACAAAATGCATTTCAAAAATATTTAAAAACCTCATCCCTCATCAATTTTCAACTTTCCGTGTCCGAGAACCGACTGTGTTTAAAAAAAAAAAACCTCATCCCTCGTCAGTTTTCAACTTTCTGTGCCCGAGAACCATTTTTAACTTTGCATGGCAATACCCTGAACATTTCCCGATAGGGACACCAAAAAAGTCTTGTTCTGTTTTTTGTCAGCAGTTTGGTTTTAACTTTAACCTGCCAACTTATTCAGCGTTTGGTGAACCAATTTAGTGTAAATTTCTTTTTTATCACTATCTTGTTGTTTGTTTTATTTTTGCAGTGTGTTTTAACCTTTTATAGATTTTAGCAGTGTGTTTTAACTTTTTATGCATGTTTAGTAAGTCAGGCACAGTGTTAGTGGTACTTTGGTATCCTTCTGTCAACCTCTTTTCACAGTTTTGTGTGAAATAAACTATTCATCATTCATTGTTACTCCCTGAAGGTAGGTAAGACCTACCCTCAGGTAAGACCTATGCTCAGCCTCTCCGTCCGTATCATCTCCTCTGTTTTTATCTCTTTTCTGCAATGCCTGCTGCATCAACCTCTTGAGGCACTTTGGGGGGGGGGGGGTAGCCTAGCAGGATGAGCTTGCCTTTTGCTTCTTGAAGAAAAGGACGTGCCACTTCTTGCGAACTAGAATGTCTTAAAATCCTGGTGAACTCGCCTGCTGCAATGGCCTTCAACTGTTCCACCGGGAGAAGGCCGTGCTGATGAATATCCAGGGACCGTCTAACCTACGGTCAAGATGGCGGCCAAACAAAGATGGCGGCTGCCTACAATATTGAAATTTTAATATCTTTTCTTCTATGGGACCAATTTTGAATTTCAATATGTCAAAATAAAGTTAATTTAACGTAGAACGTTTTATTTCCTATGAAGTATTACATATTTCCCAATTTTTTTACGTACAAACTCGAAAATGTAGTTATTAACGGTGTTTGTGGCACACTTTCTCGATCATCAAGCGTAATCCGAATCAGTAATATATTATTAACCTCAAGAAACGTGATTCCCCTTCTAGTGCCTTTATTTTGACGTCTAGAAAATGTTAATCTCACACATAGAAACAGAGAAATGGTAAATTATAGTCAGTGTTATTATGGTAACACTGCAACATGAGAATTCTGTGTTATTTTTGATTCTGAATATCTAAAGATATTTATAAAAAATATTCCAGATAACTGGTTACAATCTAAAATACAGAACAAAAATCTATCAATTTAATGACCTAAGAAAGTTGAAGTTCAATTCCTTAACTGATTGGGAATCTTGAAACCCACTGTGCTGCTGATTATGAGGAGTACAAAAAATCACGAAATGCTGCCACGGGACTTATTCGCAAGTCACGCACGAATTTTGAATCACAGATTGCAAATGCATCTGTCTCCGAGCCCTAGAAATTCTAGGACTATGTTAATCGAAGAAAGCCTCACCACATCCCGTTAGGCCAACTTAAAAGCAAGCATGGAGTCCTTAGATGTGATCCCCTCGGAAAAGCTAATGAACTCAACAGTTACTTTGGGTCAGTTTTCAAGCCTGCTAATCCAGTAATTACTCCTGTTACTGCCAACACACTGCAAGCAGCCGATAGCCTCAGCAAAGTCGCCTTTGAAGCCACCGCGATCCAAAAGCTGTTCAACTCGATTAACACACATCCTGCTTCTGGCCCTGACAGCCTTCATGCTCTGACCCTAAAAGAGCTTGGCCCTGTTATCAGTCCTTCTCTAGCCCAACTCTTCAGTAAATCCATGGCAAAGGGCACTCTTCCAACCATGTGGAAACTCGCACATGTGACTCCTAGCCACAAAGGGCTCAAGATCCTCTGTAAATAATTACCGCCCTATCAGCCTTACCAAGTTACCAGCATTCCCTGCAAAATCATGGAAAAAATTATTTTCAAGACTATGCTTACTTTGCCATTGACAACAACATAGTCCACCAAAATCAATATAGAGGGCTCCCTGGTCCAAGCTGATGCAGCCTATTTTGACTTAGCTAAAGCTTTTGACACCTTACCGCACACCAAACTTCTGAGAGTTCTTAGTGATGTAGGCTACTCAGGTGCACTCCTCGCATGGCTTACGTCTTTCCTCACCAACCAGCACCAAAAGTGTAATGTGGACGGCCATCTCTCTGCCTCAGTGGAAGTAGTTAGTGGAGTACCACAGGGGAGTGTCCTTGGTCCACTCCTCTTCGTTCTTTTCACGAATATCTTCAAAGTGACAATTGTATTTTCCTCGATGACACCAAGATCTTCGCTGTCTCAAACGATCTCGCTAGCACTGCGAAACTCCAAGCCGGTATCTCCAACATGGTGTCCTGGACGCAAGCCATGGACATGGACCTTAACGGGAGTAAGTGTTCAGTTCTGAGGTTTGGCACCCAACATCACCAGGCTGACTATCGCCTTAGCCCAGGAACGCCAATGATCGTTATTGACCGCGACCTGAATTTCTCTTAACACATTCAGGCTGCCGTGGCTGAGGCCTATGGGGCCCTCGCCATCATCCGGACCACCTTCTCAACCCTCCCAAGGAAGACCTTCCTCATGCTGTACCACAGAAAAGTTCCCAGCTTTCTGGAGTATGCAGGCCAAGCATGGTGGGTTCGTTTTGAAGAGGACCGTGACAAGTTGGAACTTGTCCAGAGACGTGCCACTAAACTTGTTGTGGGACTCAAAAACGCGTTCTACCCCGACCGGCTTGCTGCCCTCAATTCCCAACACTAAATTACCGTACTTGATTTCACTTACAAGATCCTCAATGGTGAAGATCCTGCAGCCAAGGAATGGTTCACCTGCGAGCTCTGCGAGCTCTTTCACTCGGAACAATGGGGCAAAACTCTTTAAGAAGAGATGCAATATGTCTCTCCTCCAAAAACATTTCCTTTCCGTGTGGTTAACACCTGGAACAATCTACCTCAAAACACCATCGAAGCAACATCGGTTCTGCAGTTCAAACAGAGACTGGATACCGTGCTCCCTTCCATCATCGCCCCTTACAGTTATAAAAACTGGTAGCTTCATGGGTACCCGGTGTCAAAAGCTCTTTCTGCTTAATGCTGGTTTTTTTTTCATATGCATATTCACATTGAAAATATGAATAAAGGTTATTTAGGTAAAAAATACAAGTTTTGCCCATTAATTTTTCCCTTGCATGCAGTACGGCTGATTTATTAACATTCTATAATCGGATTATCCGAACTACCCTTGGTCCCAATTAGTTTGGATAATCGAGGTTTTACTGTACCGCGTACATGAACTGGCTTCAGTATAGCATTAACCGTTACCACAATAAGTGTATTCTCACTTTTCACAAATTTAATTTATTAGATTGTCCCTCCTCCAGAATGCGACACAATTCACAGTTAAAACTTTTTTCTAAACACACAAACTTTCATCATATCCAACGCGATTCACGATCTGAAACTGAGCATTTGCGTCGCTGCCATTTTCCAGGACTAACAGAATATGATGCTACCTTCATGCTAACTTTCAAAAGATGGCAGTGCAAATGCGCAGTTTTCAATCATCAATCACACTGGATATTACCAGGGGTGTGTGATACTATCGAATTTTGAAACCGATATCGATACTTTTTTGGTAGCGTTAGTGATATGGAAATTCACTAGTATCGAAAGTACCAAGAAAGTATCTTTGGTTTTGTTGTCTTTTAGAATAATTTGGTGTATGTATACAGGTCAGTGGTGTATGAGCTGGCACACTAAAAGGCGACTCCGTAAAACGAAACTAAAACATGAAGCGAGACTAAATTAATAATTATGTTTTTGGTAAATCTGAAACACTTAAAAACACAGCTCACACTCAGCCCAAAATGTACTTAGGATAAATTACGTAAGATAAATAAGAAAAAAAAATTTTATAGTGTATATACAACTCAAACCTCAAATAATAATTTCTTCCTCAGTGCCAAGCTTTGCTTTCGTAGATGTTGGTAGATGAGAACGGACAGGTAGCTACAAGGGCAAAGCTTGCTCAAACATTTGTTGCACAATTAGTACAATAGGATTAGGAGGGTGAATAGTAAATCTCATATAGCCAAACATTAAATAAAATTTCAATTAAGTATTTACTCCAGTAACTTATACAGTTTGTATTTTTCACTGTAATGTTGATGGGCGCTATTGTTGTCACACTTGGGTCATTGGACAAATCTTTATTCTTAGTTGTTGTTGCGATCAAATGCATCTGAGTTGATATTTCTGAACGGCAGTGATGCTTGACAGCAAGCACGTGAAGTTAGCAGGTAACTTCCAACGACACAAGCAGATATTTAACCTGCTGGACTCCTGAAAGCAACCCCAAAACTGCTCTCCTAATGGTGTTTGGTTTATATATTACTTGCTTGCCATACCTGTTCGCTGCTGTGTTGTTGATTGTAGTTTCTTCGTTAAATCTCACTGACAACATGCATGTCCTTAAACAACTTGCTTGAGGCTAAAGGAGATTATATTTATTTTCCGCAGTGCACCTTTGTGGTTTAATTAGAGCAAATGTTAGCGCCCCAATGATGTAAGCAGGGTGCTATTCGGAGTTGGCGAGAGAAAAATGTGCCGTTTCTTCTTGGAAATTTAAGCCCTCATATAACCGTACTTAGAACAAGTTTGTTATACTGTACTTCATACTGAGAAATTCAGTTCTATTGCTGAAACGTATATTCTGGGGTCGAGTTATAAAGTAACTTCATAAACATGCACATGATTAAAATGTTTAACTTTAGCCAATGGCATTATTTACGCTCCAGTCCACAACTAGTTACATCTTAATGCCTGAAGAAAAAAGCAGGAGAAATTCCTACGAAGATCTTCAAAGCTGTCAAAAATTCGCAAAAATATTTACAGTTTTTGTTGTTTTGAGACTGGAGCGTAAATAATAATATCGAGTGTGTCCAAAAGTGAATCTGTTGACTCTTATAGTAATCGAAGCCATTTTAACCAATGTACTCTTAATATTTCCACTTAGATATGTTCGAGAAGCAGGTGGTGTGTGCATTGCTGACGAAGTGCAAGTTGGGTTTGGACGAGTTGGGAAAGCCTGGTGGGCCTTTCAGTTGCAAGGCGATGGTAAGGTTCTTCAGTCGCATTTTAAAATTAGGAAGTTAAGGTGTATGTAGTCAATATGTTTAAATTGGATATTGGGGTGTAAAGAAAAAAATCAAGTAAGAGATTGCTCAAAAACAAAGTATTGCAGCACGTAAATGCACGTGAGTGCGTAAATGTATATAGAACAGTGGTTCTCTCACTGACGCGTCTTCTGCTCGATGATAGCTGCAACCATGTAACGTTCGTGTTTAAATTTGTGCTTCGTTGCATTCTGATGAAGGTGAACGGCCTCTTGTTTTCACCGAAAATTTATTAAGGGAATTTTTGGTGGTTCTAGGTGAACTGGTGAAATTTCCTGATGGTGGTATTGTGTTATTCTTCATGAATCTTCGTGATGTTGACAATAAGCCACTGTAAACGGCGGTTGCCGATCTTTCAACCACAAACTTTTAACAGTGATTGCCTTGAACTAGTGTACTATACACCGTGAAAAATATTTCATTTTTTTACGGATTTCTGCTTTCTCTATGATAAGCAACCCAAGATGAATAATGGTACCCAGGGAACTCTTACCATGGCAGGTATCTGAAAATAGCCAAAGAAATAATACTGTGGTCAAACAATGCGTGGCTGAATAACCTATCATCTAATTCGATTGCCGAACAGAAGTGCGCTAAGCGTCAATTGTGAACACACTGGTAAATATTAACTTGCAGGACACCACTTTGTTGCTGAGTGACCAATATTGAAAGAAGTTGACCGCGGCGCAACGTAGCCCATGAGTCCACCTAGACGTAAATAGACTACCAATTAAATATACTGAGAAAGTTTTTAAATGTATTTAGATTAGGGGAAGATACAATGTCCTACGACAGCCTGTTCCACCTGTGGCGACTGAAAAACGGACCTTACACCCCACAGAAAAGAATATTTACACTTTAATGATTGGGGAATTGTTACTTACAATGAGTAGGAAGCAGGGGTGTGCGAGGAGAATAACTTTAATTCAAGTTGAGCCGAGCTGAGTCTGCAACAGAAGAATCGAGTATCGAGCCGAGTTTGAGTATTTGATGACGACGCTTATTTTGCAAGTGTCTTTTTTATTTGTTAGTGTGGTAATAACTAAAATGCTGCTTACGTACTGTTGGTCAACTTTTACAACTAGTTTTCCAGTCTTTAGGATATAACTTTAAAATGGTTTGAGCTAGTGGCTTTTACTTTACACCACTGGAAAGCTCTCTTCGAGACGATGAATTTGGTATATTTAAACATCAAAGTCAGTCAATAATTGGTGACGTTATCGCATTTGCATAGGATTCGAGTTTTCCGAGTATGGATGCAAACGACGAGCCGAGTTCGAGTACACGTTGCATACGTGGCTCGGCTCGAATTTTTCGAGTATCGCACATCCTTAGTAGGGACACGTAATTTCCCCATAATTTTTTCAACCATATCCGCGGCAATTTCTGCTGCGAGTTAAAAAAAAATTCCATAGCCTGTTTTTTTGTTAATTCTGCAGCTTGTAGTGTAGACAAATGGAACATTAATATTGCGCAATATAAGCCTTATTTCAACTTAACCGTAAAAAAGAACCTGACTTCACAACATAAATGTCTCTTGCCCAGCTAAAAGAAGTACAGCATTGTTAACCCTAATCAACGAGAGAAGGATTTCAGTAATTTTGTCTTATGATACAATTCATTTTTTTTGTGTTTTTTTTTTTTTTGGAATTTGATAGAAATTATTCACATTTGTGCAGTATTCCGCGAGGTTTCTGAAATTCTACGATATCAACAATACTACAGACAGTCACTTATGCAAAACCAAAAATCGTCCAAGTTCCACCATTCTAACTTGCAAATTATAGACTATGTCTACTAGTGGCTTCTTCAGTTGGTGGTTGTTGTGCAGGTCTCATGTCATGACTCTTGTCTGTAGAAGACTATCAGTAAAGATAGTCGAAAATTTGCAAGTTTGAATGGTGGAACTTGGACGCATTTTGGTTTTACGCAAGTGACTGTGTATATGAACTTCAACCAAAGTAAATTTGCTGAATTGACTGTATTTTTGATAAACAATACTTTTTTGGAAACTGCAGATGTCCACTAACTCACTACTCCAAGAACTTCCCAGTATTCTTCTTTTTTAAAGCGTCTGTAAAAACTGCGATTGTGGAAATTACTTATGTCTAACAATTGACCAAGCTGTCGACGCGCCATTAACTCTCAATCCCCCCCCCCCTCCCTCTAACAATTGGCAAATTTTTTGAAGTTGCATGATGACGTTTACAATTTTTGTGTTTCTGATGGGCTTTTTCAAATAATTCAAAGGTAAAAGAGTACTAAAGGTGCACCAAAGTGCTAAAATGCCCATGTCGAAGTGTTGAAAATATTAGCTGGTATCCTATTTCGATATCTGGTGGTCTAATGACGTTAATGAGTAAAACTAAGTTACATTCGTCATGGAGGACTGAAATACAATTGTGAGGATTTCACAAATAAATCTTGACATTTTTGTAAGCCTAACATTTTGTTTTCCTTAATTTGATTATCGGCCTGTCTATCACAAAATAATTGTACAGTACGCTCGAAAACAAACTTCTTAATACATAATAAACAGTTCCACAGAACCCCTTTTCAATACTGTAAAAGTTTAAACACCTGCCCGAGAAAGGAACCAATTTACAAAACATGTATCGACCAGGAAATCTGTGCCCAGTATGGAATGATTAGAAGCAACAACACATAGTCTTATTTTGTGAAAATGAGTGGTAAGTATATTCGTAATTCTCCAAATTATGACTCTGAATTTGAGGGATAAATTATGTTTAATTCTGAAGACAGAAAAATTACACATAATTTCTTTGGCGCAATGGGGGTATGGTCGTAACTGCGCATACCGAACTACAATTAAACTCCGTCATAACAATACCTCTTTCAACAATAAACCTGTTATAACAATGCTGTTTTTGAGGTTTATCAAGCAACAATGCATGCGAAAGTGATTGTTTATAACGATAAACCTGATGTAACATTCTGTTTCCAAACCCCCATGGACTATCGCTAAAAAGAGGTTTCACTGTACCCTATTGACCTCTACCCCTGTGCATGCCCAAAGAAGCCAGACCTGGCCTGCACGACGCTGTATGATGCAAGATAAGCGAGGACTGTTGCCCAGCACTGTTCCCTGCATCGGGCCGAAACTGTGGATGAGCCTTTGGGGGGGGCCAGAGGGAGTCCAGTCACTGTGATGCAGGGAAAGGATGCACAAAATCACAAATCACAGGAAACAATGATGTGGCGGAAACTGCTAATTAAAGGAGAGCGTGTGGTGGCAGTAGGGGATGGGGGAGGGGAGGGAGAGGGGTTAAAGAGCAACCGCATAAGCGCGCACTCATCTTGAACTGAGATAGCTTTGTTGAGATAAACGGAAGAGCTAAAAATAAGATGGTTAAAGATAGGATGGTTAAAGCGTGTGCAAGAGTTTGTCATACCACACTGCTCCTAGACCAAACCAATGCTATTGCATTAGTAATAATACAGCAATAATGATCTGATTTGTTGCCATGCACCTGCAACGGGACATGGAAAGGTCAGCGAGGACCACTTACGCCAGCCCCAATAAAACAAAGAAGCCATCACCAGCATTGAAAAATAACGTGCTTAACATGCTTAAAGGAACATAAATCCCCGTTGGCTTTCCTGCATGACTAAGTCTTGCGACATTAGTTCAAACGCATGTAAATGTTGCCAACTGCAATCTCATCGGGTCGCGTGATATACTGGCAGGAGTTATGTCTTTTTAACATACTAATTGTGAGTGCCATTATCTCTGAAAACTATATTTGCAAGCACGGGAAATGGACAAATTTGTAGCCCTTACCCTTATTCGCTGACATCCTTGAATTGCGTGAACCATTTTTGCATTTGTTTTGCAGATGTTGTGCCCGACATTGTAACGCTGGGTAAACCCATGGGCAATGGGCATCCTGTTTCTGCAGTTGTAACCACCGCAGCTGTTGCTCAGAGTTTCTCCGATACTGGCATGGAATATTTCAACACGGTAAGTATTATAAAAGGCTGCAGTGAACCACCAGAATTTTCTGGGAATTTACATTTTACACAATTGCAGTCTTAGTCACTGCTGCAGACACCGTTACCACCACCACTACAGTCGCAGTCTCATTAGCCCTTGTGGACGCACAGACCTTGCCGTCGTCGCACGAGCTGTAGTCGCAGTCACCTTTGCAGTCTCTGGTGCTGGTACAGCTGCAGCTTCAGTCACAGTCCCGGTCTTCACTTTGGTCGTTGGTTCTGCTTCAGCCATGTCGTTGGCCGGTTGTGGCGATGTCACCGCGACATCGGTCGCCGCGAAGGGAGTCAAGTTACAGTATTTTTCCAAATATAAGACGGTATTTTTTTTTTTGCAAATTTATACCGTTGAAACAGCAGCGTCTTACACTCGTGTAGAAATCCATGACTCGGTCAAATTTTGGCCGACTTTGATGTTTGAATACACCATTCAAATAGTTTTTTTGTGAGAGCTATTGAATGGTGCTAATCTCTAGCCATTTGCTCAATTAGTTTTCAGATTATATAAAAAAAATATATATATATGTTTATTATTTTGAAATTGGACTCCGTAAGCAGTCTAAAATCTAAGATGTTATTGCAATTTTTGGCTCTGAATCCAGTCCCAGGTAAACTTACTAGTGTACAAACTAATAAAAGTAATGCCAAGCCTTATGAAAGCATTGCTAAAGAGACCTGTCTTATAATCGGAGTCATTTATTTATTTAAAAGTAACAAGTCCATTCTATTGTTTTACAGTTCGGTGGAAATCCAGTATCGTGTGCCATAGCCAATGCAGTTCTCGATGTTTTAGAGGAAGAAGGACTACGAGAGCATGCGACCCAAGTTGGAAACTATATGACAAACTTACTGCATAAATTAGCTACATATCATCCACTCATTGGTGACGTGAGGTGAGTAATGCTTGTGTGCCTTCCTTATAGATACATGATAAATTACATCGTTATCTATTTTTGTTTAAATCAGTGCAGTAAATAACATTCAAAGTAGAGTATCTTTTAGTATCTTAAGTTACCGAATTGTTGCACAAAATTGTTAATCAGTACCGTATTTACCCAGCTAGAAGTGCCGGGCGCTTAGCTAATTTGAGTGGAACGCGCTTCTATCTGGAGGTGAAAAATGTCACTAGTGCATACCGTAATACCACCTGCTGTTGGCCGTCCAACACATTTTTTATCTTGCAATCCAAGGCAAAATAAAAGCTGCTGTATTTTGCCTTTTAGTACTGCACACTTTCTATATTAGGGATGTGCCGATGTAGCTCTTTTGCTGATGAGCCGATACCGATTACTGTCAAAACTGAATGCCGATAACTGACGATATAACACCAAATAATGATTATTATTTTGCAAGAAAAGAAAGTTTAACGCAGTTTCTGCTGCCAATGTACTGCAAATAAACCTTTACTATTTAACGCAGCCTCATAAAAATATTAAAGTTTAAAAAATTGCAGTACAAAGCTTTTTTCTCTGCAGCCATTTTCCCCAGACCTTACCCCTCCCCCCCAAAAAAAAAGTTCACGCAGCCTTACATTTTCTGCACATTTGTAAAAATTTTAAAATCGAAATATGCAAAAATGTTGATATTAATTAATCTACAGACAAGAACTTTATGGTATACGTGTAACTACATATTAGTCCTAAAATCACCAGCGAGCAGCAGATTTACTTAACCATTTGCAAGCCACATTTGTTTAAAATTGTAAGTTAAATGTTTTTTTTTTATATATAACTTCAGAACGGGGAGAGCTAGTGACTTGTGTTTTGCTCCATTAGAAAGCTGGCGAAAAAAGGATTAAACGGTCTACTTGAACGTCAGAATCGCCCATTATTTAGCGCAATTATCGTCGTTTCAGCATATATAGAAAAAAGTGCAGCTTATTATGCGATCCAGTACGGTGTATCGGCACATGGGAGGTGGATACCGGCCGTACCGATATATCGGAAATTCGGAATTGCCTCCGATAACTGCCAATACGGATATAAATTCGATAATCGTCACATCCCTACTGTATATTGCATGCTTTTTAGCACGTTTAAGAATTGGTACCGTAAATAACCAGCAGTGCACGCTGTTCGTCCGTGAAGAACGCCATTGCTCTACTGCATGCTAAATCAACTTATTGGGCGCTCCAGGCACTCTTCTCTGTGCGGGAACAAGAAATTGACCAGAGCAGAGTAGTAAGCGATCAATGATGCGATCATGGAAGAAGAAAGACGCGACGCACTAACAGAACGAAATTGGTTGCTGTTAATTAAAAGTTGATTTCAAATCTCGATATTAACAATTAAAACAACTGAAATCTTGAAACGAGCTACAAGTTTTCATGAATTAACACAAGAGATGCTTGGCGAAAAGTGGGAAAATTACGATTTTTAACTTGATTTTCACGTGATTTGTATCACTGCTGCGTGAGTTAAGTAGGAGAATGTTTAGGCTTATTGAGAAATAGGCCTTTTTTTTTTTTTTAGTATGTAAAAAACTCTTATAACCCACAGGCCAGATTTTTTATTTATTTATTTTTTTTTTTTTTTGCGTATTTTATGTAGGCGCTTATAAATGGGTACAAAAACAATGAAAAGTGCCAACACTTCGTATAGGGGGGCTTCTGACTGGGTAGGCGCTTATAACCGGTAAATACGATATTTGGTACAGTTGTGGAGCCTAGGTTTCCTCTGCGATACATAAAATAAAAATTCCACGGACACGATACTAATTTTCTGAAAATGTTTGCGAGGCAAATTTTCTTATTTTCTGCAACAAATAATGGAAATCAAATTATGCTAGTAAACGTGTTAGTGACATGTTTATTTTGCGTGTTGTTGTCCAAAATCTGCGTCATTTTACGAACGTTGTGGGAATTTGCGAGACTTTCATTTTCTGCAAAAAATCACAGTACCGTCTTATTATGGAATGTAGACATAAAAATTAAAAAAATTACCATAAAAAATTGGAATGTACTATAAAAAATTGTGACGCCATACCACTGATTCTACGCTTAATTTTTTTTTTATAAGTTGAGTGTGAACACAAAACTATGTTGCATTGAAACTTTTTGATGAAACATTTTCACAAGTTCTCTAATTAACCTTTTCTTTCAGTAAAAAATTTTTTTTCGAGTCTCTATATGTCACTTAGATCAGTCTGTAGATTTGAAACGGCATTCACTTGGTTTGCAGATAAGAACGCTAACTTCTGGGCCGTTTCTGCTAACTTTGCCTCAGGTCCCATGCGACCCTCACACAGCTCGCGTCGTGCTTATGAACAGTTTCTCATTCGCAGACTCTTGACTCACTGTTACCTGTTTAGAACAAATGGGGTGTCCTTTTGCACCGCTTTTTTTTTACCTAATTTGCATACAATTTAAACCTCTATGTGTTTGTAACGCTGTTACCAGTACGTCTGGATGTGATGGGGTGTTTCCATCAACGAGCACTTGGGAAAGCGTGGGCAGCATTGGTTCTGTTGGAGAAGACCGTGAGTTGAAAAATTGTTTTTTCTGAAAACATGGCTTTGCCTATTTTTGGTGGTGAAGTGGGAGATGGAATGCGGTGACGGCCGGGCTGGTGAGTACTAAAACAGAAATGGCCTGTTTGCGTAAATAAGCGTTTTTGCAAATTGTGTACGATTAGGAGATGCATTCACGAAAAACGGCGATTTTCAATGTGGAAAAATTGGGCAAACAATCCCGCTGTGTTATACGATGACTCTGTGAGAATGGTGCGTAGAGAAAGAGGGGCACACAATTCCTTCGATAACCATTGATTTTGTATGTGTTGAAACAAACGGCAAACGATGCCTCGACAGAGTTATATGACAACTCCGGAGCACTTGCGCACACATATTTGGACTACCGAGCTGTGTGGTGCTAAACAACTTAAAATTTCTAGGGAACAGAATGCTAAATTTACAGGAAATGTATATTTCCGCTTAAGCAATAGAAACAAAATTTAGACAGCCCCGGGGGACTCTAAATGCGCGTTTTTTTGGGGGGATGCCGTGGCTGAAGCGTTCAGGCAGTGCTGATTCCTAGCAAAATAATCTTTGTCTGTCCTGAGATTTTACATTTATGAGGACATTAATTTGATTATTTCAGTTATGCGATATTAATTTGAAATTCAAATTGTTACTGTTCCAGAGGAGTAGGCTTGTTCATCGGCATTGAGCTTGTGAAGAATAGGGAGACCAAGCAACCTGCTACGACGGAAGCACAGCACATTATTACTAGGTGAGTTCATGCAATGCAGTACTGTTTTATTGAAGTGAGTAAAGAATTAAGTTAACTTGCTCTTAACCTATTATATGTAGTTGATGGCTAACACCGTTTTGTTTTTTTGCTAGTTTGGCTGGGTTTGCCAATTGTCAGATTATTTGTATGGCTTAGGCCAGTTAAACCTACATTTGTTGATATATGTATGGATCATTTTGTGGTCCGATTGTGAAATCAATAATAATAATAATAATAATAATAATAATAATAATAATAATAATAATAATATTGACTTGTTTACTCAAGTAATACGTTACTGAATCTTGGGGCACAAATTTTACTAAGCAAAATCTTAAAAATCAAATCAACGTCCGTTTTAAGGCTGTTTGTTGTATTCACTTCGTAATTCAGAA
>JAHWFP010225054.1:32144-49065 GCA_023313725.1 Lithobius niger | reverse complement strand
TACTTCTCCCTCACCCCGTCTCCTTAATGTGAAGTCCTCTCCCTCCCACCACCTTCACATCCCTACTTCCCCCTTGTCCATCTCATTAATCTTCTTAGCAGCGATTTAATAGGCCTGACCCATGTGGTCAGGAGGGAGGGAAATGAGGAAGGAGGAGGGAAAGTTGCTGCAATCTCGCTGCTGATGCAATAGTCCTCACTCACTTATAGTAATAATATGGATAGTTTAAAAAAATTGTTATGTCAATTGTCAAGTAAGGTAGCCACTAGCCAGTACAGTAGCCCTAAACTAACACATCATGACACATTATGTTACACAAATGCAACCCACCTTGCTTTCTTTCTATGGTTGCTGTGAATATGTCAACTATTTTTTCAAGTAGTTTCCTTGCGCGACGAGTTTCCTGTTAATCGGTCGTGTGGCACACTGCTTCGTAAGTTAAGCCCCACCCACACTTGGAAAAACCCGGGCCCGAGTTCGTACCGCCCAGCCCACACTGGGTCTGGCCCAGGCTTTCACGTCTTGGTCAAAAGCGGGACTTCAGACCCCAATTCCTTGTTTCAAGTGTGGACGCGGTCAGGTTTCGGCCCTGCGCGTTAGGGAAACGTTTTGATGGCGAGATAAAAGGATACTACATGGAGGGCATGGGAGATAACCAATACCAAGATAGCACGTGGAGGGGGGAGAAAGGACCAACGACAGCGCCGAAAATGTTTTAGCGAGAGAAAAAGTAACTAAAGTTTGGGCCCCCGGCCGCGATGTTGTGGGACATGTGGACAAGGTATGGAAAGACGGGTAATGGTTTTCTTTTTTTTTTCTACCGGTTTTTAAAGTCGAGGTCAAGTGTAGATGCGGCTTAACACTTAATAATTTTAAATTTCGGAAAACGACCGTTCCGCAGTTGACACCAGCACGGGCATAGTAAGAAAAAGATCACAAGAAAAGCACAGGCCTGCACTGCAGCTGTTTTCATACCTAATTGATAGGTGGAGAAACACAGGAAAGGAAGGGGCAACACGTGGATACAAGCAATAATAAGGCCAAACAAAAAAAAAAATGGTTTGGTTTGTGTTACCCGACCGACCCTATTTTTACGAGCCGACCCTAAACTTTTTGTCCGTCCAAGGAAAAAAAAATCCTCCTCCCTATTTTGACACTCCATCCTACGATACAAAAATGGTTCAAATGATTCCTGGAAAAAGAAAAAAATATTGCTCCGTGAGCATGAATGTCTCTTTATTGCATAAAAAATATTAAATTACAACTTTTGAAGTAAAGACTTTCTGATTTAGTAACAAAAAAAAAGTGCAAAAAAAAAAGAATTTTCCAACCGACCGACCCTATTTTTTTTTAACTGCGTAACGCAAACCAAACAATATTTTTTGTTTGGCCTAACTCGGATGTAAACGTACAATGAAACTGTAAAATTAATTATTAATCTTGATTATTTTCTTTCCCTTTTCCCTTCTCTTTCCTCCTCTCTTGCTTTCGTTTTTTTTTTTAATTTGTGTGTGGCCCCCTCCCCTCGACCACCTTTCAGCATGCCCCCCCCCCATGCAGCCGCACCCTGCATGTAACACCACTGTCTGCTGCCACGTTATCGACTGACGCGCCTGCAAGTAAGATCACACTGAAGCCTCCCCTTGCTCCTGTTGGCTTGCTCCTGTTGCTTCGGTTTTGAGTGTCGCTAAGAAAACGGACTGTTGTACACAGTTGGTAGACGGATTCGTGTGATTCTAAACGTAAAAATTCTGAAACAAAATTTTTTCGCGAACCGGTGACGTTTAAACAGGATGCAATTCTTGAACCAGCAATATAACATTGCAATTCTTGAACCAGCAAAAAAAACTAAAAACAGTTTACCTATTGCAAAAAGCTTGTTCGTGAAGCACAGCATCCGAGAGTAGTACGTAGGTAATCGTAGACCGTCCAAAATGTTCTACTTCAGGCAAATTTTTAAATCCGAGTGGAAACTGTAAGCTTTGGCTTTACCAGCATGAAGGGGCTTAGACCACAGCATTTGAACATTCTTAAAGAGTTCACTTAAATTTTCGGTGATTATACAGTAAAACCTCTTTAATACGAACTTTAAGGGGACTGCTAAAAATGTTCTTATTAAACGGACGAGAGAAATTGGACTGCAACTTTAAAAAAATGTCTACCGGTATACAGTACTTTCTTTTCATTCGTCCTTGACCTTCGCGTTTGCGCAAACAGACAAAACTCTTATCACTTCGCAAAATGGAGTCAACTAGCGATTAATGTTTTGCGTGAAACAAAACGAAATTCAAGGGGGAGGGAAAAAAAAACCGTTACGAACAACAAATTCGTAAAAATAAGCTAGAATTGTAAATATTTGTTCGTCTTATCCATACTTTCGTATTAACAGAGTTCGTTATAGCCGTATATATTTAGTGCTGACTGAGTAGCTGACCAACCAAAATCTTGAAAAAAGTTCTTATTAAGCGGGAATTCTTGTTATCCGAGTTCTTATTAACGAGGTTATACTGTAATGGTGTAATGTCAATATCGGTTGAAATATGGCAAAAATATAAATTTTAGGAGATTACAATTTAGGAGGTTAGGTAGGAGGTATCGTGGCCCAGGATTCAGTTCAAATTTGCCCGCTATAATTTAATGCACCCTGTAAATGTAAAAGGGAAATTGGAAATAAGCCATCAGTGAAAATCATACATAGAAATAGTGTCTTACAGTAAGCCGTATTTACGCTTCATTCAAGTGATATGACCTAGATTTGAACCGCAAATCAGTTAAGCACCAGGTCCCTGCTGTACCACCCGTACCGATATGGGCACTTACATAAAGATGACTCACCAATCCCGTACTATGGTCACAACGGTGACCGGGACTCCGTTTGACCGAATTTGCTCATGAGTCGTACGCAATGAAGAGGGAATAAAAAAGTTAGAATCCGTGTCAAGGTTGTATTCCCTTCCATTACCTATGACCAAGCACATTCACTTGAATGGAGTCCTAGTCACGGTTGTGACCTTAATAAAGGGTTCGGTGAGTTATTTTTATGACGGTGGATAAGTGCCATATCCGTAAACGTATGACAGTGATCTGCTGAACCGGTTCAAATCCGGGTCACGTCACAGTCACGTGAATGAAACGTAAGTGTATAATAGTGGCTTACTGTAAGTTATTTCTGATGTATGATTTTCGCTGATGGCTTATTTCCAATTTTACTTGGTTATTTACAGCTTTTGAAGAGGCAGTAACGCTTACGCCTACTTGAAGTTTCAGATTGCTTCTGAACTGTGAATTTTCGGCAGGATTCACTATAGTGTTTCAACTAAGTCTTCCGCCTTCATCAGGCACTGGTTGATTAGCATACGAACGTAACATCACTAACATTTGAAAAACGTGTAGTGGGGCATAGTGGGGGTGTGTAGTAGACTTAGTTGAAAAACCATGGTGAATCCTGCCGAAAATTCGCAGTTCAGAAGCAATCTGAAACTTCAAGTCGGCGTAAGCGTTATTTTCTCTTCAAAATTTGTAAGTCAAGCCAAGTAAATGAGCCTGTCGGCATTCAGAAGTTATTTACAGCGATTTATGTCTTTATTTTTTCTCCTTCATTGAGCCCTCTGAGTACAAGTTGATTTGTTTTCCCTTTTTATTGCACATTTGGTTCAATAGAGTCGTGGTCATAGTTGTGACCCTAATAACGGGTTCAGTGAGTTATCTTTATGCCAGTGGACAATGGCCATATCGGTAAAGGCAGTATGGCGGTTGAGATGACTAGTTCGCCAGTTTAAATCTGGATCACGTTACTTAAATGGCTTACTCTACTACGTTCTTCTAGTGTACGATTTTTGCTGATGGCTTCTGTCTAGTTTCTTTAACTTACAGGGATTTTTGCCTCCTATGTTATAACATTGTTTCGTGTTTTTATTATTGACAGAATGAAAGAGGAGCATATTTTGTTGAGTGCCGACGGACCGGACCGCAACGTCCTCAAACTGAAACCTCCGATGGTCTTTTCCATGGAAAATGCTGATCATTTTGTGCAAGTCCTGGATGAACTTCTCGCCGAAGTTGAATTCGCAGAGCAAATGGGTGACGAGATGGGGAACACGCAAACCACAGGTAACGGACCGAAGCTGATTAGGCAGGCGGATTCAGAGACCGACAAAGAATGTAGCCAGTGACTGTGACCATTGTTGCTATAATGCAACTGTGTGCCTTCTAGAAGAATTTAAAGCGAAAAATTGCCCTTTTTCGTTCCTTCCTCTTAATTACTGGAAAGTGTAATTATGAATGTAATTGAATTCAGGGTCTCGGAAAATTACCAGTGGCTTGGTGTATTACCAATATATTTGGGATTTATTTGCCGATCGCGATTTTTACGAATACTGCGAATTTTTGTAAAGATCGGAATCGACTCTGCCTTTAAAATAATTCACTTTTTAGAATGGTTTGCACAACTCTGTTGCCGGAACTGCATTGTGTCCGCCGACAACTAACGCCTTTGCCATTTCTCTGGTTCAAATGTAGCTTCTCGCCACTAAATACTAGTCTTAAAGTAGGCGCGATAGTTGCATTATTTACTAAATAATATTTTATTAAACAGTTGTTAAAAAACTGAGGACTTTAAAAAAATGTTAATACACTTTGTTTGTGGTTTTACTGTTGTTCTTGTTGCTATTAATGAAGCCTTTCGTATACGAAGTATATCTTTAGTGCAGAGTTTATACTTATTATTGAGCGTTGTGCACGATGTACAAAATTTATTGCTGTTAGTGTATATTTACTTTTTTATCAGTTTGCGATACACATAGTTTGTAGCTGTGACTATTATTGTCCCAGTATTAAATCTATTGAAATGTTTTTTAAGCGCACAATCTGCAGAAACCTTGTTAAAGTGCAGCTCTGTATAAAGTAGATTACTAGTTTTACTACACTATTTTACTAATGATGCATTGGTTTAACTTATCTTTCTGTGGTTGTTGTAAAGAAGTTTGACTAATTTTGTCATGTAAAATTGGGTAAACAAATTTGTTTTACCCGTGAGTTTTTGTGTATCCAACGAGCCACGTCAGATGCTCAGCACGAGGGAGAAAAACGCTTGTAAATTTGTGGCACAAGAAGCCTTTGCCGCAAATATGGTGTAAGAAAAGGTTGTTTAGCGGATCAGTTGAGGTAATTATAGCAGAACGAGGTACGGATCCAGGTGGGGATCTTGTGTTTCCCCTAAGCCACCTGCTGTACAGCTTAAAGCACACTATAGATGCTTCAGATTCACATTTTTCTTAACTTGCTATTGGCTGGTAGAACAAACATTTTTAATCGCCAATTGCGAAACTTTGTTGGCAAATTAAAAGTTTATTTTTTTAGACATCCCAAAAAAGGACCCATTCAGTCAGTCTAGCGACGGTCATTTCTTGCATCTGTCAAAGTGCAAGTCTCTTATAAATTGTGGTTTGTTGGCATGTTCATGTATGTGCACAGGTTCCCAAGAATTTTTGGAAATGAAAAATTCTATTATCACAGTAGCGTTTTGCGTCATAACGAGATTTATTCCATTGGAAAGCTGGCAGAAAATCCTTTAAAATCCACCAGCAAGAAATAAAAATATGTTTTGTTAGATTTGGCCCTGTTTGTACTAATCCACCAGCCAAATTCACAAGGAACACTTATAAGTTTAATCGCTAATCTGCCCTATTCAGTTGCCAATTGGCAAGTGGACTTCCAAATTAAGTTGCTAATTAGCGAGTGGATTTCTGCAGATATAATCAGTTCCCAAACACTAAATGCCACTTAAAAGAAGTCCGAACACCCAATTAGATAGGGTAACGGAAGTTCTCTTCAACACTTGGTGACTAAACTCAGCCATTAAAAAATAACTGATTGGAAAGATTACTGGCAGACTAACATTTACTCTGTTTCTTCGCCAGGGACCTCTACTTTCTGTTAATTTTTTTGTCGACAGTGATAGGAAGTTGTGGCAGAAAAGCTTATGCTGTACTTGCAGGGCATGTGATTCTGCGATACTTTAATTGCTTGCGAGTTACTGATTTTTTCCCAATAACTGGAAATATGTTTTTCTTTTCTACCAAGTACTACTCTTTCCAGTTGCTCGTTCTGCTTGTATTGTCCTTAAACTCTTTTTGCAGAAAAGTTCTTATTTTGGTTCGCAATTTATGGGAATATTAATTTTTTTTTGCAATTGGAAGTTTTCATTTTTTTTTCTTTTCTTTGGGTGAACAGCATGTATTCCCCTCTCTCCAAAAGATTCCCCTTACGAAAAAAGTTTAGTATTGTAAAAATTGCAAAATCACAAAAAACAAATATAGGTCCCATGGCAATTGGCCAATGGTGATGTATTAACTGCAGCTTCAGATAATTCTGTTGATGGATTTTGACCGTGTCATAGTATTTGTATCAATTTCAAGCTAAAAGATGTTAAACATTAGCAATGCACAATTTTTATGTATAGTTCACGACAGACTTTATTAATACACTAGTTGCATGAAAAAAACCTCCCCTTAATGGTTTTGATTCCCGATAGTGTGTGCAACTTTATACTGCTCACTTTGTTTTAATATTGAACCGGTTATAGAAAGTGGCCGCTGTATTTAACTATTGAAATCCACGCCTATTCGCAGTAAAACAAGCCAATTATGCCTGGCATACACTCTCCGTTTTGAGCCCACTGTTTCTCCCCTGTCTATGTCTGAGGGACTCACCAACCCTCTCATTCTTGGACGAACACACCGAAAGTTCACAGCGGCGTGCTGGTGTCAGATATTCAACTTTGCACCTTCTTTGCGCAGATCATACACCCTCAATATCAGTGGTTTTGGTGGGGTTATTGGGTATTAGTGATCCTATTGGTTATATTTTTCCCTCGTCACTGCCTCAGGGCAAACACGTGTCACGATCTCGGACAGCTAGCGACCCAGGCCGTTCTTGTCCGTATCTCGGTCCGGCTTTGTAATGGGCATCGGAAAGGGGTCGTACACTGACCAGGTTGGGGAAATTTGAACTGTCCATGTACCCTCAGGGAAAAGGGGGGATAAACACGGACTCAGTTAGTGTACACCAGGCTTTATTTGTTCGTTAAAAAAATGTATTGCCACATTTGCCAGCGATGGAAGTTGAGATACTGCATCCTGCCTCTTCCGTCTACGCAGGTCCCTTTGGGCAGTTGTGGGTACTTATGTCTCTGCTGATGCTTTTCGGCTTAGATGCAATGTCTGAGCTTGCTCTTCTCCATTATTAGTTAGAAGAGGTAAGAGCTTGAATATTAGACTTCAGGTGCCTTTTTTTTTCCAAATGTATTACGTACGATACATGATGCGCTATAGAACTGAGCACCGAGATCCCCACTGGGATAGATTTAGCAGGGATCACACAGGGAACTTTTGGAAACTAAGACTTTTTTTAGGCCTTATTGTTACTAATAAGTGCTTAAAAATGGTCATTAAAAAGTCCTTCAAAGTCCTACAGAATCCTTAAAAGTGCTTAAAAGTTTGTTTTGCCTCTGCATCTGTTTTATTATCTTTCTGTGATATGACTATTTCATTACAACTGACTAGATTCCCGCGTCTATCTTATGAGGCGTACTAAGACTACAGACTTGTAGACCAGTAGATTAATTGGAGGGGATATCCACTATCGCTGTTGAATGATACACGACATTTGCGATATTAGCAGTCGGTCAATTTGCTGCCTATCAATATTAACTGAAATACCATACAATACTGAAATATAATATTGCCCAACCTTTCGCCATACTCCGTTGTAAAGTTTTAAAACCTTTTGCCAATATGTCGCCTCGTCTTTCTAATAATTTTCATACATATTTGACTGCTGTTTAGATTAAAATCCAAGGAATTTTTTTGAAATTTAAAATTGGGCGTGTGTTTTAAAATTACGCATTACGGTGTCTGCAATAGCATGCTTGTTACCAGTAGCGTGTATTGTACATTGTAATAGCTTTTACCAGGTTATCCGAAACCTGTTTGCTCTGTACAAATTAACCCATCCAGCGAGAGCTTGTAAGTATTTTTTTTTTATTTCTGTATTTTATTTGAAGCAGTAAACTGGAGCATTGTTACTGTAGTATTGTAGATAAAACTGATGCTCGTAAAAACTGATTGAATTTTAAGTACAAAGATTTTATTGGAAAAAAAAGTTGGTTCTCGAACCCTCTGTCACTAATTTTTTCTTTTGCAAGGTATGAGAAAAAGTGGGGCCGCACAAATGACCATTCAGAGCTAAACATTAGACTAATAATCGGTATCCTTTTTCCATACTGAAATAAACTCCGTAGGTGAAAAGGACATTAAGCTAATGTAAATAGTATGGCTGTACCGAACAGATTTTGCCGAACAGATTTTGGCAGATTTTGTGCTGATCGGCAAAAATCCGATAAATCGGTTCATCAAACAAAAACCTACAGGTTTTCGATTTTTGTCAGGCCCTTGACAATAAATAAATTCCGTTTCACCACATGGTTCAATTGTTACCTTTTGTTTTAATTTATACTAGGCCTACACGTTTTACATTGCTTAGGCTAAGGTTAATAACGGATAAATATTTACTTTTATTTGGGGGAAAAAAATGTATTCCAATGTTTGCATTAGCCTGCAAATTTGTTAGCCTACAAGTTTGTATAAGCCAGAAAAAAAAATTGTTAAAAATCGGTAGCGATCAGTTCGTTTAAATCGGATCGGTATACCAATCAATTTGTGACTGATCGGATCGGAATCTGTTCGGCAGAAATAAAAGCTGATCGGTACAGCCTTAGTAAATAGTACCTATATAACAATTTGACATTTGCACAAAATGCTAAAACTTCCGTTAGGAAATTTTCTTTATGCTATCCAGTAGACTCCTGCTATAAAAGACCTCACAACGAATTTCTCCGTATGGAGAAGAGTGTTTAACTATTTTAGCTGGTTGTCTGTTCATATGTTTAAATACTTTACCTCTATACTAAGGCTGTACCGAACCGAACAAACCGAACCGAACATGGCCGAACAGAGGGTGTTCGGTTCGGTTCGGTGTTCGGTCTTTCAAACGCAAAATACCAAACCGAACATATTTTCACTTCTAATCGACGGATTTTGATGTTTGAATACACCATTTCGAAGGTTTTTTCGCCAGCTTTCTGTTGGTCCAAACCACAAGTTCCTAGCTCTAACGGTTCAGGAGTTATAAGGGAAAATGTAAAAGTAGTGCAGATTTTTTTATGTTTAAACAGAGTTTCAACATATACGACTTACAAGTCCATGTGAAAATACCTACATATGTTAAGAAACTTGTGCTTTGATGAATCTTTTTGAACTGAGTTCTTTTACATTTTAGTTTAAGATAGATTTGTTTGGTACATTTTTGTTCGGTTCGGAAGTGTTCGGTGTTCGGCTTATTTAAGGTTTGTTCGGTTTGGTTCGGTTCGGCTGAAAAATTCTCGTTCGGTACAGCCTTACTCTATACAGGCCCAGACTGGGTAAGGGGGCTAGAGTGCGATCGCCCGGTGGGCCAGCACCCCCTTTTTTTATTTGTTCATTGCAATCCTTATGCATTGAATTCTGTAATGACCGATTCAACTGAATGCTGCAAAGGGGGAGTGGGGTGGGGTGCCTGTAAATTTTTTGAAAAACTAAATCGGTGGGCCAATTTTTTTTAATGTCTGGGCCAAAACGTTACGAGCCCGTTCATTAGAATTGCGCCAGTCTGGGCCTGCCTCTGTATAATGAACCTGTGTATAAGAAACGGCTCCATTCAAATAAAACAAAATTGTGCAGTATTGTCAAGTTCTGTAACATATTAAAAACCCATTTTTATAAATGACGAAACAAATAACAAAGTAATCGCAGAATTCAAGGTTCATTCGCTAAACTCGGAGATTAAGGGATCCTTTTAAAGGCCTTGAAAAGTGTGGAATTTTAACAGGAAGGAGTCCTGATGAAGATCATGAGGACACAAACATTCCATCTAGTTTGTGTCAGCAGCCTATCGAAAATTTGCAAATACTGAGAGTATTTTAATTTATTTTTGAATTTGAGCGTACAAGTGTATCCCAATTGTTAGAACAGTTAAAGTAAGGCCATGCAAAATTTACTGTTTGGTTTACAGGTGTGTGAGTGACTTAAATTATCGCGAGTCAAATTTTCTTTTTATCTGTCTTGGGCCTGCCACTAAAAATCCTATTTTTGATAAATTTTGACCATTTTTGACATTCCAGTATACCATTTTAACCGGCTCGAAACGAGCTTTTGAATGGTGCACATTTCAAATGTCTATCTCAAACCACTAGGAAGTTATTTGGCAAAAACTAAAATATCTGTAATACTAGAAGACATAACATACCAGCAGAATATATACTTTTTTTAGGGTGACTGCATACTCTTTCAGCTTTGAGCTAGTTGCGTGACAAAGAAATGTGGTCAGGTAAGTAAAATAAAATGCCTGCTGCTTCAATTTGCAACCTCACCCGTAAACCAAACAATTTTGTTGGCATGGCCTAAAAATTGGTGATTTTTTTTTACAGGATGTTAATATCAGGATGGAAAAGCCTGGAATTTGTCGACAGTAATGTTCAAGGAATAATTCAGAGCTCTTTATTTAAATATTTTGTTGCCGTAAATCGACTAAAAGCATTCATTCTTGTAATTAGTGCTGTCGGTTTACTTCCACCAATTAAAGAAAGGCAACTGCATAAAATGCAGGCAATTGTTTTCCTTAAGCTTCATAACACCGTACTGACCCGATTGTAAGGCGGCTCAAATATGAGGTGAATTGCCATTGTGGGCTCATAAATTCAACAAAAATAAACAGGCACGATTATAAGGCTGACAACTTTCACCCAAGATTCTGCTAGTGCCTCTTATTACCAGTATAGTTGATATTATAGAATAGTTCAGCCAATGCCTTTTCAAAATCATAATTTTCGTCGTTATAGGGTTTTTTGGGGGCTCATTAACAATTTTTAAGGCCCACCATTAGTTAAATTTTAATTTTTACTAAATAATTCAAAAACTATTTTAGCTACTGACTTCTCATTAGCACCATTGGATAGCTTTCGAAAAAACGATTCGAATGGTGTATTCAAACTTCAAAATCAGTCAAAATTTGGCCGAGTTATGGATTTGGATGCACTGATGTGCTCAAATGCCCATTTCGATGTCCGATTCCGATGTTAAAAAACATCGGCTGATGTCCGATGTTTAAGAAAGTAAAGTGAAACTAACTTACATTTTTCATTGAGTTAAAAAATAATAAAGAGGATTTCAGAAATAAAATAAAAATTTTCTGTAGGTCTAAAGTTTAACTCCAAGAAATCGGGTATAAGCACATCTATCACAAAAGGATTTATGAATTTGTGGATTTCCAATGTTTTTATAACATCTGCTGCCTAAAGCCGGTGCTCCGATGACCGATGTGGCCTAAAAAGGCCGATTTCCGATGTCTGATGCCAACATCGGTGCATCTCTAATTTGGATGCAAATATAAGATGAAGATGAAATTTGTAATTAAACAATTCAGAAAAAAAACACCATCTTATGTCCGGTATTTGCTCCTGTTCCATGATTTGTATGGGCTTGATTGCCATCATCGGCATATTAAAAAATAAAGCATCAAAATTGGAATATTGCCTGCAAAATACCATGGAAAATAGAACTTCCACACCTAGAATAGGTTAAATAATACCTGGAATTTGGTTTCGATGATGATAATGTACTTACAAATCCTTGAATTTGTCAACTGATAAAGCAGTAACGAGAACCACAACCCAAAATCAGTTTGCTAAACAGTGTAAAACTACAATTGTTACATGTTCGTAGTGTTTATACGCCGTCTCACAATATAACCAAAATGTAGATATAATTGTTGTTTACCTGTAGTGTTTTTATACTCTGCATAAGGAATGTCCATATTACTTTGCTCACATTAAGCTGTACGTATAATGCCCTCAGTATAGAGAAATGAAACTTCTGCAATAATACTCTTACCAGGGCTAATTTTGTGGTGATGAATTGGACAGTTGAATTTGATGACGAGATCCCATTGTCTCGTGCGTTAACAAAATGTATACAGTAATAACAAACTGTCCGATGGGTACCCAACATGATGCTGCCAAACTTTCTAATACAAATAAGCACCATGTTCATGGTTGATGCCGATTGACTACGCATGTCTGGCAACCTTTAACCAACAGAGTTGGTAGGCTAGCACTCACATTCTCCTGAACATTGTGAGAACTGCTCCCAGAATTTCGTTCTGATGGCTAGTTGTCGATTATACTGGCTTGTTTTTTGTTACAATTAACGTAACTTTTTTTGGTTTCATGGAAAAAGCCAGTTTGCGTTCCACTTGGTGTAATTTGTTTTTATTAAGTGGGTGCTGTTGATACCGTTAGTGATTGCGTACCTACCACTTCAAGAATAAATTTGAGTTAAAACGTTGCGAAATCTGCGAATTAGCAAAATCGCATAAATCACAATCCTTGGCTCCGTGCAAAGATCCACTTTTTGATTTGGTGGGTTGCTGTAAAGCGGCACGAATTCTGTATTACTGACGAGTTGTAACAGTATTGGGGAAAAAAAAAACAAAAATAAAAAGTAGATGCCACCCTTGCATGGAAAAATTGCGAGAACCAACTTTCTGTTTTCTTTTGTGCCATTTTTACAGCGTGCCATTGTACAACTTGACATAGGAGTTAGATGTCAACACATATTTTATTGTTTGAAGTTTACGATTTGTACTTGTTGGCTAGTTAATTTGCTACTCTACTCTGCATTTACTTGACTAAAGTGGGTTTGATATTTGCCATTTTAATGTTATATCCCATGTTGACATATCGTAATTTTGGTAGAAGTAAGTATTTTGCTTTGGGCCTTGCATTTTGTTGTCTGTATTTGGCTGTTAATCACAAATCATGGTTTTACACAATAAACTAATTGAAAGTTATTTTTAAAAAAAGCATTTTTGATTCTGATCATGGTAGTTTACAATTGTTTAAAGTATAACATGTCCAACTTATGAATTTTAAAGCAAAATTGAATAAAACTTTGTTCAGCTCAGCTGTCATTTCTTGATTATTTTTTTTTTGAAAATAGGTAGTGGCAAGAGTGAGATGATATAGGATCTTACCCGTTTCCCAAGTGCTGAGCTCTAACAATAACGAGGGCGCGCAGCGCCCGAGGTATTGTTGGGCTCAGCATGAGGGAACGGGTAAGATCCTATTTCTCAACCGTGCGTTGACTTATTGTTACATTTGAACTAGTGCTACAATAGTTAAGCGGTGTACAAACGTTCTAGTGAAGATATGATGGTGGCAGCATCTGATGTTTTGCACGGTAACCAAACCACTGACAAAACAAGATAAATACAGCGAATTTGACGATGAACAATTAAAGCAAACATTCATGGTGCCACATTCCATTTCCTACAACTGTGCAATGTTGTGATGAATTTTAATTCTTGCATTTCGAAAGTTTCGTAGTCTTTTTTTTTTTAGGTTGCAGCGCATTTTTGAATTTTAATAATTCTTGAATACGAAAGCTTCGTACTCTATTTATTTTGGTTGTTGGATGTATTTGATCTGTGTTTAATCCTCATTGATAAAATTACAAAAGGAGGTTGGCATTTATGCCGTATTTGTGACAGATTTAAACAAAAAAGGAGAGCAGTGCAGAGATATCCCAGCACCCAAACCGAAAACCATTGTTGCGATCCTGCACTGTTCCATTGTTACAAGAGTGCGGAGAAGAAGAAAGCGGTTGAGAAAGCGGTATTTACTCTGAAAGTTCATTTTAACAATTCGCCAGTCCAGGAAACAAAAACTCCCAATTTTAGATACTAGAATACTTCACAGTATTATGCTAATTTTCAACAAACTGGACACTCTTCATCACGCACTATGATTTCTAAACCTTTTCAACTACATTGTCTTTATGGGAATCACTTTTTCTTCATCAGGCACTATGATTTCAAAAACTTCAACTACAGTGTCTGCATGGGAGTCATTTTTTGATGGAAATTGTAGTGCCTGGTGATGCCAGACGAGAGTCCAGTCCGAAAATTTGCATAATACTGATAAAGTATTATAGTTTTTGAAAGAGCGTGATTTTGTTTTCTGGGCCGTCAAATTTTTTTTTCCGTTTTAAATCCGTTTTCCATATTTTCTGACTTGGCTAGCCTGCGAAGAACAGTAAGGGCACATTTACGCTGCCACTCGCCTTTGCATTCTCGCAGCTAGAACTCAATCGCGATGGCAAAGGTGACATTGCCATGGTAACAACGCTAAATGGATGAGCTAAATCTGACATCGTTTGAGTAAATACTTGCAGTCTTATAATCCATGCCAATAAGATAAAGAATTCCTCATGACGAAACAATTTTCCCAAACGCTTCTGAACTCACGTTATTTGTTGTTTTCGTTGCGAGGCGGCAGACATAAAACTGCCACCATGTTGGAATTTCAGATGATTTCTACCTTCTAGCTGCGAGAATGCAAAAGCGAGTGGTTGCGTAAACCCAGCCTAACTCACTTTTGCTGATTCCACAAGTTTCAAAAAACTTAAATTAACACTCTTTAGCGTTAATACATTTCTGAAAATTAGCCCTGGCACCAACTCTGTTTCGCTGGTGACCCCAGAGGCACTTTTCGTAGCATGATATCTTGAATATTAAATTACAGGTAACAGTTTTATCACCTCCCAGAATGTTGCCATAACAGTTCACTTAAATTTTCGAGTAAGAAAACACCCTTCCTCTTCAGAAGTCCACACCACAGCAGAGAACGTCCGTTTGATGTATGCTCACTCCATGTTGCACAGAAAATTAAAGTGCAACTGGGGTTAGCTTGCATCGAACGAACGTTCTGTGCTGTAGTAAGGACTTATGAGAAGAGGAACGATGTTTTCTTCCTGGAAAATTCAAGTGAATTGTTGTGGCAATGTTCTTGGAAGTGTTACCTGTAATTTAATATGTCAAAATTTAAATTTAATATTCCAAACTGTTGAACAAATTGTTGTGAATAAGGCTGTGCAGGTAGTACCAATACTGGTACCGGGACCAAGTACCACTGGTATCAGTATCGACCAGCACTGGGTTGATGAACCGATACCAGTGGTACCTGGTCTCGGTACCAGTATTGGTACCTGGTCTCGGTACCAGTATTGGTACCTGCACAGCCTTATTCACAACAAGTAACGGATAAAGTACCAGCATTGGCTTGTTTTTTTCCAGAATCGGCATTTTCGTAATAATATGGCATATCGTGCCCAACGCGACTAAAATTTGAGCAACTTTTATATAAATAGTCTGCTAGGATTTAATCTCATTGAGCTATAAAGTATTAGCAAACAATTCCTTCGTAAAAAGTGATACGTTTGTTACACCATAAATTGCTGACGTATCAACACGTTCTGTAATCTTTATTAAGTTATTTGACATCAGCACTGGCACAGGCTTGGTGTCGGCAAATGACCAATAGCACCGGTACTGGGATATGAACCGGGTAAACTGGCACCGGTATCGGGAAAAGTGGCACCGGCACAGTCTTAGTTGTGAACAATGAACAACTTTTTTTTTTGGCCTGCTTTTTTTTATCGCAGTGTAAGCTTTAAAATTCACACGAAGATTTCAGTTAAAGCCTGCAGAATGTTGTGACTGATAGCTGCTGTGAATTGTGTACCTATCGTCGAACATCGTTGTGTATTTCACAGTTGCGAAAGTGCACTTATTGGGGTTATGGTTTGGGAGGGGGAACAGTGGCTCAGGGACAGTGATTTGTCGCAGCGATTCACAAGAATATTTTACGGGAACATTCCGTATTGTTGTTTTCCATGGCAAATATTAAAGGTTATACTGATGAGGAAAACGGCGTTTTGGTGCCAATTCAAAACGTCCTACTTTCATGCCATATGAAAATGTTGCGTGTTCATAATAGTTTGTATAAAATTTAACATTTTGGAATTGACAGAAAAGTTTAAATTTAGATCTACACCAGCTCTTAACATCTAAGTTTTAAAGGTTGAAAACTGCACCAAATCTGCTAATTCCGCAAGTACCGTATTTAAAACTTCAGCGAAAATTTGAACTTTTCCTCAATTTTTGAAATGGTCCCACACAAGGAAAGGTTAAAATAACACCAAGAATTTTTAAACTAAAACAATTACTATTCATTCCGCGATTTTTTGAAAATGGTGGAATCCTTTAAAATCATTGTCTTGGCTGAAGCTAAGCAGCAATTGGTGCGAGATCTCTGGACGGACCAGGATGTGAGAAAGACTTGAATCTTGGGAAGATCAAATCCCTCTATGCAACCTGCTTCGAGGAGCTTTGGAATAGTAGTCTCGAATGGGGAATTTGGAGGCTGGATGCCGGTACATCCACCTGCTCCGGCTTCAGCAAAGTATGTGGTGTTCTCTGGTGTTTTATTTATTTTTGGCAAGGGTTTTCGACGTGTTCCCATTGTATAGCTTTATCGTTTTAACTAAATACAGATGAGCCTTTGGCTTTCCCGTTCTCATGTGTTTTGCTGTATGGCCAAAGTAAAATAAACAAAGTCTGTTTGCACCGACTTTGTCCAAGAGGAGCTGGGTCGAGCCAAACCCGGAGCCACCTTCACAGATTATACCCACAATTTCTTCTTTTAGTTATTGACCGACTTTGTCCTAATGGTGCTGGATTGAGCCGAACTCGGAGCTATTTTCACAGACGACACCAACAATTTCTTCCTTTAGTTATTGACCGACTTTGTCTTAACTCGGTCTTAACCTGCTCCATCATATTTGCGCCTCCACCAGTCCTGCTGACATCTCGCAAATAGTGAACAAGCTGGAAAAAATCGTACTGTTTACTTTGAAGGTTTTCAACACTGGCAGTACCAAGATGAACTGGATTAACACTCATTCTTCAAAACAATTCGATATTCGCACAA
>JAHWFP010225054.1:0-31744 GCA_023313725.1 Lithobius niger | reverse complement strand
TTGTGCGAATATCGAATTGTTTTGAAGAATGAGTGTTAATCCAGTTCGTCTTGGTACTGCCAGTGAACAAGCTGACACTATTTCATCTAGGGGCACCCCTGAGGCAAAAGCCAAGGATGATGCTAAAGCTCTTAATCTGTGTGCTCGCACCCAGGGAGGAAGATCTGCATGATCCGGGGTGACATCGTATGCACGCTTGATCAATTCATAAATCCAAGACGCCAGTTTCGTAGGGGTACTGGCTGCGCTGTGGCTGTACCAGTCTTTTTCTAAGCTGAGGAAATGACGGGCATCCCGAAGACGTGGGCGCAGGCTAGGGATTTTTCTTTGCTTCCCGGTAAAAATATAAGGCACAAAATCGGGCACTGAACCCGTTCTAGCAGGTTTCACCATCGTGTCGAGAGTTTGAATGACTGCTGGTCGTGGAGGCCTATCTGATCTCTGGTTCTCTGCACGGAACTGGTGGGAATAAAAAAAGGCTGATGCTTGACCACTCCATTTGCGAAGTGGATGTGGTGGTCCACTTTGGTGAATGCCGCCAACTCGCTCGGGCTGCAGTTGCTGAAGATACCAGGAAAAAAAGTTGTCTGCAGAAGGTGAAAAAAATAAGAGGCTCACTGCAGAGGTTCACAAAGGGGCCGCAGACAAGCTGACAAGTGCCATAGGAAGGTTCCAGCCAGGAAAAAGACGATGGACCCGCGATCCAAGATTGCTGAAAGCCTGATCCAATTTTATACATGACGATTTCCCTGTCTTAGGTGAAACTTCCTTTGCATTGTTGGCCTATTTTGATTGAGTAATTTTGGCTAACCCACATTACACAACAAATACCATCATTGTATCACACATCCCTGAGCGACTCGAAACCAAATCGCAGGGAATCGCTGCTCGTTTCGACCAAGAAAAAACCCTTTGATACCTTACTCCATAACATCCAAGCTGACAAACTTTACATTTTGCCTTGTGCATCATAAATCCTTTCTGTTTATATCACACAGCCATAAATGACACCATTCTAATAGTCTAGTAAAATTAGGAAAAAAACGGGCCAATAAAGGAATTAATTACCGACAAACTACAAATTTGTGGGATGGTCTCAGGTTGGCGTGCTAAACATACTAAAAGTCTCCTGAAATCCGACCATTGCGTAGTCCACCATATTGGAAAAATGGCCGCCATTTGGCCTCAAAGCACAAATGTTTTCTTTCCAAACCACTGCCCCTACAAGACAATCACCCTCTATAAATAATTTAACAAAAATTTGTAGCCATTTTTGCCTCGACAAACATTTTGCAAAGTGCAACAGTTTGGTCAAAAATTTATCTAGTAGTGCAATTTTAGCCATCTAGAAGCACTACTAATGGAAAAAAATGTCGATTTCTCAAGTTTCCTCCCAAAATGTTGCTTAAATATAAATGTATTTTATTTGTGTTATGTTTGTTTGAAAAGTAATTTAAATGATCTAGATAGTAGGTACGTATTGCCCCATGGTATGACCAGAAATGGCTTCCAGCTGTTTTTTTGTTTTTTTTATTTGGCTAATGAGGGTTTTTTAGTGGACATAATGCTTCTTTTTAAATGATTTTTGCTCACGAAATTATTAACACTAAACTGAAGCGAACTGATAAAGTCCTTCCTTTATTATATAACCATGCACAGAGCAGTAAAAATGTGTAACAGTTATTCATCAGACTTTAGGACTTTATAACTGGATTAAATAGTTGCGTGTCATTCACTGGAATGACACGCAACTATTTAATCCAGTTATAAAGTCCTAAAGTCTGATGAATAACTGGCAAGTGCTCTAATAGCCCAATGTGGACATACTTAGAATGTTTTGAAAGGTGGGGATCTATTCTTTCCATCAATTCTAACTGTAATTGTTTAACTTAGGTAGGGACCATCGTATGCCCATTTGAAGGTGAAGAGGTAATGGCATAGTGGTGAAAGTGTATGTTGATTTTCGAATTTAAAGTGCTCTTGCGAGCCCTCTAATAGCCGGAAATGGATGTGCTTATGTTTCATTCTGTTCTTTCATCAGTCCTAATTGAAATTGTTTATGTTAAGATAGGGACCGTCCTATGCCTATTTTTAAGGTTTTAAGGCGGCCATTTTGAATTTCAAGAGTGCTATTGTAATGCTCATATTTGTATTTTATCTAAGCTAAACAATATCGGTTAGGATTGATGGAAAGGATAGATACCCACCTTTCAGAATATTCTAAGCATGTTCATTCGGGCTAAAACATTCGTGAGGGGGTCACGAGCAGTTTGAATTTGAATATCGATATACGCTTTCGCCATCACGTCATTACCTCTACATAGGCATAGGTCGGTCTCTATCTAAGCTAAACCATTTCATTAGGATTGATGGAAAGAATAGATCCCCACCTGTCTGAAAATTCTAAGCGAGTACATATCTGGATCTGGGTATTAGAGGGCTCGGTAGAGCACTTTGAATTCGTAAATCACCTACGCTTTCACTGGTACATCATTAACTCTTCACCTCTAATGGGCATAAAACGGTCTCTGTCTAAGTTAAACAATTTTGGGTAGGATTGATGGAAAGAATAGATCCCCACTGTTCATAAAATCCTAAGCATATCCATTTTGGGGTATTAGATGGCTCGCAAGAATACTTTGAACATGAAAATCACTATAACTACTGTTTGGTTGGGTAAATCACCCCCTCCACAAGGGGTTTCTTGTACTTGCTATCATAGCTACTTTTACTAGTTACTCTTCATATGAATTCATGCTTTTTATAGAAAGTGAAAAAACTATCAATTTCGGGCCCCAAGCCACCCAACTATATGAAGTGTAATGTACATGGTGTGTGCATTTGGGTCACATGCGTGGCCTCTTTGGCACCGGTTATTCGCTGAAGCATGCATTGACTCGGTTTAAAAAAACGAATAGAACCTTTTTTGCAGACAGCTCCATGCTCTACAATTTCGAATTTAAACATTATTATATGCAGCCGATTCCGGGATATATTGAAAAACCGATTTCGGGCCCATGTTTCAAGATGGCGGCATTAGCTCAACATTCTTCTACAATGTTTATTGGCTGAATCATTGAATACAACATTTTTTGTAGAAAATTGAATGCTGTACATTTTTGGACAGAACATATTTTCATGCCTGAGCGACCATTACCGAGATATATTGAAAAAACTGTTTTCGGACGCCATGTTTCCAAGATGGCGGACAACGCAATGATCGGATTTCAGGGGACTTTCAGCATGTTGTTTAGGCCGCCTCCTGAGACCATCCCACAAATTTGTAGCTTGTTCCTAATTAATTCCTTTTGCAACCCTATTTTGACTGGCCTACAAGCCAAGTAACATTCCCACAGGAGCTCCTCAAGGCAGTATTCTTTTCTGACCACCTTTTTACCTTCTTCATGAACGACATTGGTTAACCTTACCTGTAACTTGCAAGAATCTCTGCTCCTGCCAACGCCCCTCTGCTTTCAGTCAACGCCAACCAGCTTGTTCAGTGGGCCAGTCATATGAATAAGGACCTGACGTGACAAATGCATAATGCTTTCCTTTGGCTCAAACGTTGACGACCACATCTACACACATTCTGTAACGATGACCTCACAAGTAAATCTACCACTTCTCAAAAGGATTTCTGCATTACCATCGACAATGATCTGGTTTTCACCGCTCACATCGACATGGTGATCAGGTGTGCATTTTGGATGCCTGCCGTCATTACAGTCGATCGTTTCGTACCCTATTACCACACCTTATCACTCTTACAATCACAAGCATGATAGGATTATCTTCAGGTCTTCCAAACTCCTCTTTTGTATCTCTTCGGCTGCTTTTGCTTCACAACAACTCCCTGCACTTCTGCATGGGCAACATGATCTTTATTTTCACCTCTGGGTGTGTGAAAAATGCAGAAGCAAAGCTGAGCTTGTTGATTCTTACAAATGCAAGGAGACGTAAAGCGAGGATTCAGCTCAAAAGTTGAGAATTAAAAAATATATATTGAAAGACTTTCCCAGTTGCTGATCAGCAACCATTACAAAACAAGACCAAATGATGCTTCATACATATTTACATTTATTACCATATGAATCGTATCAACATTTAACATCCGCCACATTCATGCATGCATAGTTGGGCACAAGAAAGTCAACCCAACCATATTACTTTTTACTTCAATTACTTTATATCAGCAACACTTTAATCAATTACACTAAAAACTTGTATTCTATCAGTATTTTCCGAGACTTTATGTCCAACTTGATTAACACTCATCTTCACCAAGTTAAGATATTAGATCTTTTAAAACTCGATCTTACAATATCTTGCGAATTTTCGACAGCTTTAGCAAGTTTGGTGGCATAACTGCTTCACATCTGTCTTCCTCAGGCACTAAGTTTCAGTCCGTTCTCCGTCTCCAACTACGTCTTCATTTTTTGTTTTGAAAAACGGCGCCTTCCGTAGCCTCTCGTATTTACGATGTTGCTTGTTCCAATGCGTTTCTAGGTGAGCGCTAACCTCTCTGCTTATTAAATGGCTAATGGTGGGATTTGATGGCCCTTGTAAATTCATTAATTTCTTGCGCTTTCTGGTGTGCTCAACAATAGCACACCAAACTTGCTAAAGCTGTCGAAAATTCACAAGATATTGTGAGATCGAGTTTTAAAAGATCTAATATCTTAACTTGGTAAAGCTGAGTGTTAATCAAGTTGGACATAAAGTCTCGGGAAATATTGTAATTTTTCACCGTAAAGAACTCCATCATTTATTCTGTCAGTTTTTTGTTTTGTTATAATTGGTTCGCGGGTGCCCACGTCCTCCTGACCGGGGCCACTGTCCAAAGCAGGTGCAAGGCCCGTGGTCGCAGAATTTTTTTTTAATCGCTCGGCCCACAGGGTGCGAACGGACACGGGGGTAGGTAGTTCCGATTACGCTATGCTACAGAACAGATTTTCAACTAACAGGTTCAGTGTTATTCGCTTCCGGATGCAAGGAACTTTTTCTCCTGGAGGTTCTTTGTAAGTGGTATCGACTGTATCTGAATTATTTTCATGCCAAAGTGCTACAGTTATAGTACGACGAGACTCTATCCATGGTAGTACCCTACCTTAACCGTAATGGCGACTGCAAACCAAAAAAAAAAAAAAAAAGGTTGGGGGTAACCTGGAAAAAGATCCAGTTTTCTCGAATTTTGATTACATGATCATTGACTGGCTTACAAGAAATAATTCGTAAATTCGTAAATTAGTACTGTAGAACCTATGTTGCACAAATTAACTGGGATTGAGGGATGGTCAGATAATCCAATTTACATTAAAAACTATGAAGTCGAACAGAACCGCAAACGGTAAAAAATCAGAAAAATATGCCGTCCTGAACCGTGCCAAACTGTAAACCAACATCTCGTCACGAACTTGAACCGAATTGAAAGATGGAGATAAAGCAGAAGCAGGAACCACTATTCCAGATGTGGATTGCTGAACAACAATTTGTCGACTTTAGACAGCAACATGAGAAATGATAGAAAAGGCGGCATCGTAGACGAAGCGAGCACTATTCCAACCATCATAACACACCAAGCTCTGACGTGGATGATACCAGTAGTTGCCGAACAACAAAAATTGTTTACCGACGTTAGACAACTGAGCCCCGACAAGTAAAGTTTTGTTTTATCAGTCATACTAGAAAGAGCGATTATCTTCTGCTGCACGGAGAAGCGTAGCAGCTTGGTCTCTTACCAAGAATTCTTACTATTAGGTAAATCAATGCCACACACAATACATTAGCAACTAGTCATAATTTATTACTAGAAAATTAAGATAGTTGCTAAGATATTATGCATGGCATTGAATTACCTAATAGTACGAATTCTTGATAAGATATACCACTTGTGTAAGGATTCATGCCAGTTTTTACGTATTAAATGAACAAGGCTTGTGACCATTTAACTGACAGATCATTGTTGTTATTCTCCAACTGCAATGGCTAAGTCTTAAGATACTTTTCGGAAAGGAAGTTAGTATGGCAGATGAGATTGAAAGGTTACGATGCTGAGCTCATGGTTGACGATTTCAGCGCACAGGACATATCTTCAGGACAGTGTAAACCATGCCTGGTCACACGGAATAAGCTATTGTCAGCAGCACAAATGTTTTTTAACTGTTGACTGTGCCAAAGGAAGGAATCTGTTTCAGCGAAGAGCTTACGACCTGAAGCCATATAACGATAAGTCTAGCGCAATAAGATGAACAGACTTATTTATTTCAAGAATGCATACTTCCAGAGCCGAGTTGAAATGTTCCCAAATTTGCAGTACAGCATGTGCATGACCGTTGTTGCATGCTAGCTCTCGGTAAACCACTGTAACTTCGGTAAATGAACAATAATTACTACGATTCTTACACATTGCACTAGCGGCCGCTTTATCAGTACGAGTTAGTTAACACAATTCTTTTAATTAATTAAAAGTTCCCGATTCAAGAGCAGTCTGCTTCGTTAACAGCGCTTGCTTCCATTGTACTTAATACACGTCCACTCAACCACTGATAAATGGTTCAAATGTGACAAAAGGTACATCCGTTTGAGACTTTACTATCAGCTACTTTGAAAGTCCGAGTGGCTGACTGGTATGTCGTGCCATTCTTCCAGTATAACCGAGAATGGAATGGTTAATGCAATTTTAATCGCTCCATAATATGGCCTGTTTACTGTTAAATTTTAGATCGTACAATCGTTACTCATTTCACTATCAGCTGCTTCTAATGGTTGAACTGTAAACTGAACTTAAATGGTGGTTGCTTGTTTAATAAAAAGGAAAAAGTGATATTAATGGAAAAAATGCTAAGGCTGTGTAAGGCTGCCTTAAGAAGCAAATCCTTAAATTCAGTGAAACAATAAAATTCTTAGGTAACGCTTTTCCACACTTCATTCACCTATCAAAAGCAATCGTCATCAAAACGACGTCTCAATTTAGTTCTGAAAAGCAAAATTAAAAAAGCATTGTTCCCTAAATACAATAGTTAAAACAATGTAAAACATTCAAAATGATCGGTTAGGGTCCCGTAACTCCGGAATGGATCGACCAATTGAAAAAGTGGTCCCTGTAAGGTTAAAGCCCAGGGAAATTTCTGGCTCAGATCATGTTTCAGATTTTAGGTAAGTGCAGTAGTTTTTTTCTGAAACTGTGTCAGCCAAGAAGAACCAGAACAACAAAAAGAAGTGAACAGTTTTCAAATTTACGTGTGGCTTCCTACGTTTACTCTTGCACTGAATTGCATAAAAGTTGGTGTAAAGTTTGGAAAAATTGCTATCTACTACCTGGCCAAGTTTGGTCGAAATATATTGAATAGAAACGGAGAAATTAATAGTTTTAGTTTTGCTGGAGAGAGGACTTCAACCATATATATATATATACAGCCGTGTATGATTAAAATAGGAGAATTTTGTGTAGAAACGACACTTAGGCCACACAAAAAAACATTGTTTGGTTTACGGGCGAGGTTGCAAATTGAAGCACCAGGCAACCAGGCATTTTATTTTATTTTTTATTTTATTTAACTAACCACATTTCTTTGAAATGTACCTAGCTCAAAGCTGAAAGAATATGAAGTCGGCCTAAAAAAAAATATAATATTGTTAAATATGTTATTATGTCATCTAATATTCAAATTTTTTTAGTTTTTGTCAAATAACTTCTTAGTGGTATCAGCTAGAGGTTTGAAATTAGCCCCATTGGAAAGCTCGTTTCGAGGCGGTTAAAATGGTGTACTGGAAATGTCAAAAACGGTCAATATTTGGCAAAAATGGGATTTTTAGTGGGTGAACCACGTTTCAAATAAAAAGTTTTGACCCGCGATAATTCAAACCACACGCACGCGCCTGTAAACCAAACAATTAACTTTGCATGGCCTTAAGACACAAGTTGAGCAGAACAGTAGTTTAGCAGAGAGCATTTCAGAAATTGACGATTCTCTCAGGGAAGAAACAGTGGTTGATGTCAGGACCCAGTAAAGGAGGAAAAAAAGTTGCTAGAATCAACAATCAGAACACGTTTCAAAATCTGAAAATCACCACAGAACCAGGCCTTTAACACATGTCAGTCCAGTTTGCGGTGATTTAATGTAATAAAACACTATTCTTTTAATTATGCCATTTATTTTGAACCATCATAAACTCGTACCTTACATAGTTTGATTTGTTCTTTCTTTTTGTGTAACATGTTCTCGTTCGTCGACGGGTTCAACACAGAGCCATCATGCTTCATTTAGTTCGAGAACATTTACCATCCAACTGGTTCACAATTCTATCAGATTCAATTGATACGTAACTGCAAAGGTTTTTTTCAATTATCATATTTTTTCCCCGTTGTAAATTGCGTGCAGTAATTGATTACGTTGGAATTGATTGCCGATTTTAGTTCAAGCCGAGTCAAATTTTGTTTGAGAAGTTTCGTACAAAAATGTTATAACTTATAAAATATCCAAACGTCTTCAGGGACTCGTGGCGTGTTTCCAGCCTTGGAATTCTATTGTCTTTCCAGGACTTTTACAGGTTCTCAAGGACCCAAACCGATTCAAATCTGACATTATTGCGACGATGTAGTTTATATTAAAATGGTCAGAACAACGCAGCACCGTTCACATTAACCCATTCTGAAAATATAAGCAGCTGATGTTTCAGTATTGATATTGCTGCAGCCCTAATAACTAGGTAGATTCAGTTTATTCGTTAAGATGCTAAGGCATGAATACTTTCCTGTTCACTTAAACTAAGCATAGTAGCCTACATTTCCAAATGGTGCTTTTACAAATTCTTTCATTAGTTTTGCGCTCAATACAACACATTCAGAAAGCAAAATTTGACAATTATTGCAGATTCTTTTATGCAGTGTTAGCCTTTCACTAAACCAATCTTGCTTCCATCATCCATACGTGTTCACAATGTACATCACAATGAACATCACAAAATATTAAGCTACACATTACTTCAACATGGATATTTTTTCTATAGGACTAGCCTTTACAGATAATTATTTCACGTGCTAACTTTTAAAGCTGCACTTACAAAAAACAACATCTACGTGCTAAACTTTTCCAAAAATATCACATTATCAAGATCAGAAAAAGGTTTAACGACCTAACTAACTAACACATATACGGCACTCGTTAATTACCCTGGTGTTTTTTTTTAGCAATTCGATTATGTCAAACATCACTTTTCACAGCCTTCAACGGCGCTCTCAGCAAAACCACATACATTTTGCCAGGCAAGTTTCTAAATTTAGCGTAACAGTGTACCGATTTTATTTGTGTTCCCGAGTCACATTACTTTCACAGTATAGTTGTATAGGAGTAGAGAGTTTAGATTCCCCAAAACACCTTATTTGATGCAGTGCGGACGAAAAAATGCACGGTAGTCCTTCCAAATCCGCTTCATTTTTTACTATACTGTTAAACGTTGGCAAGTTTTCATTTGAAAATAGTGAAGTTTACTCATTCACATCAAAAACTAAATCTGTGAAAAGGGGGCGGCCAAGTTCCGAACGGTTCGGCCCTTCACAGGAGTGATATTAACACACCAAAACATTCGCCAAGTAAATCGTACCGTCTTAATACTTCGGAGGTTAAATGAAAACTAGACATTGCTAATTTCAGTAGCAATGTTCACGTTTTCATTTAATGTCGAAAGTATTAAATGGTGTGATGCAAAACAGTACAATATTGTTGTTGCTAGGATATAATAGTTTTACATGTAAACTTTTTTTTTATTATTTCAGCAACTTATGAAAATCTTGGAAACACGAATTCCTGAGATAACTTTTGAAAGGACGTTGCAGTGGAACCAAGAGCTTACCGAGTCCATGCACGCGGGATTGTTATCTTGCGCCTCGGGGTTCACAAGTTCTGTTTGCCTGTAACACTCGCTTAATAATCACTATGTTTAAATGGCCACTACGAAGTACTTCAGACGGACACGCATCACATCCGTGTCGCCTCTGTGGGTTTTGTAACCACCCGTTCGTGGCGCTTTCTCCCATCTGGCGATACAGAACCAAAGCGCTTCACGGAGGTGGAGTGGCAGTCTGAAGCGCATCATATTTATTCATGTAAACAATTGCAATCGCATCGTTGGCGAACACCTGGTAAAGATGGTAAACAAAGTTACGGCGCCCACGTAATTTGTGCTGATGCCACTCGAAGGTAAATAAACTGAAAATAAGTGACGACTAGAAGACCACTATGACGTGCTTATGTCTGGTTACTTGGGTCTATGCTGACTTAGTTTACTACGTGCAGGAAGTAGAACAGAATGGAAAGTGTCCACTATTTGTCAAAGGGATGGCAGTTAGGAAGGGTTTTCTGATCGCACTGGCCGAATCGCCTTCGCTAGCACAATGGTCCTAATTGCGGTCTTGTGCCTTGTATTTTGATGCGCTTTCAAAGCACATCATTAAAATATGCTTTCTTGTGACTATGTAAATGTAGTGATTGTAGGCTATTATAGGCCTAGTGAAAAAGTTTCAAAATCGAAGTAATTGAACAATAAGGATAATGCAACATAGATGCAAAACTAAGGAATACAACTTTTGTACTTGGCTCAGTTTTGGTGCCTGTGGATTACGGTTTACCTACAAGACTACTGTAAAAAGAATTTTGCAATGAAATATGATACCAGAGAATTACAACAAACCTCAACTTAAGTCACGAAAAGAAAAACTTAATTCTCGGGCAGTTACCGCTTCCAAAAATAACAACGGAACCAGGCTTTCCGAATTGACCATTTTTATAGAAAAACTAACATTCAAATCGTAACGTAAAGATTTACATGAAAATGCTGTAAGACAAGAGCTCAGTTATAGTCCTCTTGAGCTAGCTTTTGTGCTCTAACCTATCTTTTTAGGATCAGTTTGAGATTTTCGCTAAATAACTTTAAAACGATTTAATTAACAGTTTTGAAAGTTCTGGAAATGATAATTTAAAACGGAGTATTGGGACGTCAAAATTGATAAATTTTTGGCAAAATTATGGAAAGCCAATACCTTCGAATAACGATAGGAAAATAAAAAGGGTTGATTGAAATTTTTGAAATCTTGGTTCGAAATGAATGTTGTATTGTGTGTCGAAATATAACACCGGACTTAATACAATTCACAACTTTGGAGGATAAACAAGCTGGTCGAAACTCCATGGTGAAGTTGCCTAGCTTCAGTTACAGTTCACATCTCTTCTACATAACCTAATTTCAAATTTGTACAAAATCAAACACCGACTCAAACTGTCGAGCCCCGGCCGTTTGACCGATTTTCCGTAACCATCGCAATGCTGCCAAAAGTGCCTTTAAACACCCAACGTTTATAAATGGATTTGGTTTGGTACAGTACAACTTTACAAAAACCGTATTTAGGTGTGTGCTTATGGTGGGCTGTAATCCGAAAAGAATTCCATACCCAGCCATGTAGTAGTTTTTTTAACCATATTGCTGAATTTAGAAACTTTGCCTAACTCACTGGTATTAAGTGTACAACTGTCAAGTTACTTCTGCCAATCAGTAACCACATAGTTTAATTCTAGCACTGATATACATCAAACTAAGGCTGTTCACATCACGCTGCACAATCGAAACCAAACAGAACAGCAATCCAAGTAGTAAGATGCCGTTCCAAAATGCAGAATTATTGATAACGACTAGCCAAGTGGTTCTTATATTTATCCAATCACAGGTTTTTAAATATATTATAGCCTACATCCTTAAATGAACAGGGCCCAAAGCCAAAACAGTAGAAAAACATCCAAGTAGTTACACGAAAAAGTATCTGCTTCCAACTTGGGGTTAGAGTGGGATCTTTCCACCAACGAAGGCTACCACCAACTTTGTTCCAACAGTGGTAACTCAACCTCACCGGGGTCACCCTGGGTATCGGATTTTGGCCTTTTCATGTCAATAACAATCAGATTTTTACCAAAACTCTAAAAAGAAATGCAGCACGAATTATTTAAAATTAAATAAAAGAATAGCTTAAATGATATAAAAATTCTAACATGACAACTCGTATTTGAGCAAAACATTTGTGCAAGGTTTTCTTAAAGACAAATGCTTGTATATCACATTTATCTTGTTGGGTATGGCATGGACATTTTGAAACACTTTAAATACTATTAAACTACTCAGATTTTCAAGTTTTAAAGTACCCAAGTCAGGGACGAGAGTCACTCTTGAGTGACTCAAGATGAATAGGTATGCAGATAGGTTAATTTGTAAGATTTTTGGGGTATTTTAAAGAATTTTTAAGTGGTTTGCAAGGCTCCAAAAAAGCGGAAATCCAGCTAAAAGAGAAGAATCTCATCCATGCAAGTGTGGCGCATTTTCATGAGGCATGCGTTACGCCTTCCCGGCCTGTTTACCTTTCCAGCAAGGAAGACGTGGCGTCGTGGAAAATTGTCCCACAGCGCACTTACGTATATTAAACTGGCAAAGTGAGGATGTTGAATCGTATTCGATGCATTTTAAACTGAGGGACATGTTGAATGGATCCAAAGCCAAGTGTCCTCCTACGCATGCCACAATCCATTCTTCGGGAACAACGGTCTTGATGTGCAGTTACCCACAGTTTCAATGATTTTCAAAAACATAGGCAGGTTTTAGCCCCTGTACAAGAGTAGAAACTGGAAACCGATGGCATTAACTACTTCCGAGCATAACCCCTAAGCCTGGCATTCTTAATATCAGGGCAGAGGATTTGATGTTCGCGGCAACGTGAGCATTTTCCTCTTATATCACAAGTTCTAAAATCCCCTACTGAGGGTCCTGTGGTACATTGATTATTTGGCCAATTGGAGATCAAACTTGAGTTTATAGGGTAATTTTAAACCATTGTTTTGTAAATTAAAATGCAAAAATGCAAAACACCTTGAAGTAGTCTTCACAAGAGAGTGCTTAAGGCCAAGGCAATATCACTCTACCCCCAGACGGGAAGGGCGGGTGACGCTTTTAGTGAAAGGGAGCTAAAACAGACTTTTGACATAACTCCTGTACTTAAGGAGCTATTCCCTCATGATGGTGTTTGTGTTGCAAACTGAGGGTAAAGCCACTTTATTAATTTCTCGTACTTTTAGCGAACTGCCTCATTTTCTCCACCAATGGCAAAAATCCATCACAAATTAAGAGGAACAGGAAATTGTAGCGGCTGCCAAGTGAACGATTGGCTTTTACTCCACCAACGGGTTACAGAAGTGATGCTAACAGCACTGGACGAAAGCCACAATCTGATTACCATAATTAAGGTTGGCCAACTGATCAGATTATCGGTTCATCCCAACTCGCATCCGTTGGTCAGATGTTACCATAGTTGTGATTAAGGAACGGTTGTTGGAACTAAAAATAGGTGGGAGCCTCATGGCCAATTCCATCAGTGCTCCACAAGGACGACACGTTTTGGCTCGTGGGTGGCTCTCGCTACCTGTCTTTGATTTTAGACATGTCTTTCGTGGAAGAACAGCTAATAAGTTGCCAAATCTTTGTAGTCCCGAATATCTACAAACCAAAACCAAGAAAACTGAGGTTGAGATTACGGGAGTGTTGAAATTCACACGATTATCAGAGACAATCCGCGATTTTCCGTGACTTTCAAAAAATATTGCAAAATTAACAGTAGGCTAATTAGCTTTAAATGTCTTCATTTAGGACTACCTTACATTATGGGCAACCATTGGAAAAAATCACGAAGTAAAGTTTTGCGGAAATCCCAAATATTAACACTATAAAGCGGTCCTATAAAAAAGAAAAGCAGCTTTTCAAGCTCCTCTCGAACAGATATTTTGACTAACAATAAAAGAAACGGTTCAGAATTTATTCTGAAATGGTCCTTAGTGAGCATGAAAATATAAAATTGCCATTCTTGCCATGAAGATAAGCAGAATTCTGAGGCAGTGCTTTTCATTTCTTCCACCCGCCTGCACAGACTTCTTAGGCCTGAAAACCAACTTTTTTTTTCCAGTGTCCTAATCAAGAATTTACAGGGGTTTGAGGTTTCTACCATTTCAACAAATATACGGTGACAAAGCTGATGTAAGCCTCAATTTAAACCTTTAGGTGTGAATTTGAAAGTTAGTTACGTACAAATTATCATGAAAAGCCGCACCAAAATAACGCTTTTTAAAGCTACAGCATAAGCTTTGAAATTTGCTGCGTAAAATGGACACTTATTCCTGCGGAATGTTGTGATTAACTGTCACAGTAAATTATACTTGATGATTGCAGATTATAAAAAATAAAGTTGCATTAAACATTCGGCTAAGTGAACTGATTTAGTTTGGGTTAATGACAGTGATGTATCAACTAAAATGCTTCTTAATGGACTGTGTGGATCAAAGAGTACAAATGGTTTTACAGTTTTAAGGATATAACTTTAAAACGGTTTGAGCTTATCGCTTGAGACGACGGATTTGGCAGAATATCACTCTTGGGGAAAAAATAGGCAAAGTTATCGCATTTTGACCCATTCGAATTTTTCGAGTGTGTATGCAAGCAACGGATCCAGTTCGAGTAGGTTAAAAGTTGTTTTCGGGTATTACACGTCCATAATAAAAAATAAATAAATAAAAAAAAGTATACTGTAACTTAATGAAAATATTTAATAGTTTTGGTGGTAACTGTAGTTAGTATCGGGACCGGTTAATTGGTACTGGCACTGGTATCATAACCATTACGGTTTCGGTGCATCACTAGGCTAGTTAAGAAGTGAATGAGCAATTATTTAACTGAATTCAAAGTTTGTCAGCATTCTATTTGGTTTGTTAAGTTCAGTACAGTTCAGTGTAACTAGGCTACACAACACGTATAAAATATCACCCAACAGGTATCGGTAAAGCTATAAATAAAGTGAGGATATCCTTCACACGGTCAAGTCACCACCAGTTAGCTACATCCAACAAACTAAGTCTGCAGTACGAACTATATTTGCGACATGAAATATGGTTTCTCACACCTTTTTGCTGCTACGAGTGAATGAAAAAGTACAAGTCCTGCGAGTGACAAAATACACTACAATCAGTTGGTAACACCTGGAGCTTACAAATGCATACAAACGGCATCACTCAAGACCATCTACAAACTTATATTTGTTTTACTGAAGCAACACAAAGAGGTGAAGAGGTTAAATTCCCCGAGCGCACCAAAACTGACGTCGAGTGGGGAGGCAAGATAGGTAAGTGCTACCCAAGTAGGCTCCACTTTAAGGTCATCGTGACTATACCCCAATACACACGTTTCTTTTTTTTTTTTAAATAACAGAAGTAAACTTTGAAAATCAACGAACAAATTCTTTAAACCACTCTTTGTTCGGCATGTCGAGGTCATCCAACAGATGGCCGTGTGAAGGAACCCAAAGGGGATTGCAAAACTAAGCTGTGATTATGTATCAGCTCTCTCCAATGTCAATCACCACTCGCCACTTGTAACTAAGTCGTGTATGTAATCCCACAAAAACCTACAGCTGGCAATTTGAATTTATCTCTGCTAGCTGAAAATACAATTACAGTACAGCCAGCCAGCCACTACCGCAAGTAAAAGGTAGATTTTCACCAACATAAACCTGTGGAATATATTAAGGCAATGGTGCCAACCCGCGATTTCGTTAAGCTGAAAGCTAAGCCTACAGAATGTACCAATAACTGTTAGAAACAAACAGAAGCTTAGCCTGACGTAAATTACTGTGTGAAGACGTACATTACGGACACCTGAGAACAAGATGTAACGGTTAACGACGTCATGGAAAATAGGACCTATGGTAGATTTTGACATTCCGATGGTGAATATCAACGTTTACGAGAGTCTTAATGATCACGCCATGGTGTTCAGCTGCACAGAATAAAAGTATTTTGAAAAAATGAGGCTGAACGCAGTTAGGCTATCAATAACGCAAGGCTATCAATAACGCAATAAACGGAAGTTACTTGCCGGCCTGTACGATTCAATCTTAACGCTCCTGTAGGTTTGGGAAGCTCGTGCGTGTCTCATTCATTAGGTTTGTAATGGGAAACTGCCCGAGTGTAATACAGCATATAAATATTAATTTTGCAATTGAATTAACGAAAAAATAAATTAATATGACGATACATCAAAAAAAGATATGATAATCTACGAAAGTGTTGATCGCAATATTATTGACAATCATGCCACAGCTAGTTTGAACGTTGCCTCTACAGAGTGCATTCTTGCAAAGAACTCGGCAAAACAATTGAAATATGTGCCGTGCTTAGGCTACACAAAACAAGAAAGTAAAAAAAAAAAAAAAAAAATGTTTGGGCAGTTGGCAAATCAGTTGGAAAAATTACATAATTTTTTGGTTAGATGAAAAATTATGATGGTAAATTTCTGGTTTACACCCCTCCAACTTTTATCCATCCAGACATCTGTGAATACTTTACTCGACGAAACAACTTGTGTCGATTCAATTCCCGTCCCTTTTCGGTTAGTTTAGTGAAATACCTTCTAACTTTAGCATACACTCGCACACCGCAAGGGAAACGGAGAAACGGAGAATCACTACATCCCGAAATAATTTAGTGGGCTTATGGGAAGAATAGGTGTCTCCTTACCAATCAATTTCATGTTGCGCTAGAATTACGTAAAATGATCAGCTGAACAACATTTTCCCATACCATTTTTGGGGCAAAGGCTTAGTTTGGCCTACAGAAATTAATCAAAACTGGACTTTTTGCGTTCTAGCCTCACCGCGTTCGTTTGTGTCTCGGATAGCTTATACATTTATTTTTCGTTAACAGTTCAGATAGGCGGGTTGTTGTCAGTTGCGTGTGGTTTTGTTGTTATTGTCAGTTAGGTTAGGTTATAGGTACCGGCTTTTGTTTGGCGTTTCACTTGTAAGGAACTGGTTGGGGTTTGTTGTTTCATAGTGGGGCAGTTAATTCATGCTTCCCTGCGTGGCGTCGGCTGGCAACGTGGATGACGTCACGCCAAACTCCCGTAGTGCTAACTTTGACCCTTCACCATGCCCAAACGGTGCCTTTGGAAGAGGAAAAAGTTATTCAGCATGTAATTCTTAGTTCATTAAAAAAAAAAAAATTAAAATCGGACGAGAGACACTTATTCTTCCCATGTTCCATTTAGTGTTTACACGCAAAGTTGCAAGCGATAAATTCAGAAATTGCTAATAATGGAGGTTTACGGTCTCTACAAAGTGAGAAGACAGTTTGCATCCATATGAAGCACTTACGATTGTTTCACCACTGCTAGCCTTTTTCTGGTTAAACTACGCAAATGTTCAATTTGAACATCGAAAAAAGGGAGGGAGTCAAGTTGTAGGTCGACTAGTCAAGTGGCGATTGCTAACTTATCGACATTCGCGAGAGTTGTTAGTAGACCAGTGGCCTTAACGATTTTTAAATACACGAGTATTTTTATTGATAAATCATAGTTATTTTATGTGTTAAGTACCTACAACTGGTTGACAAGAATGATAACCTCACAATTATTTTGCGGTTTTTTCCCAGTCGTTGATGTCAGAAAAAGACATTTATGTTCTCCAAGCTCAGCCTGTATTTCCTTCTGATACCTAGTCCTTTATTTATTTGGCCTACTAGGCCTACTTGGAAAACGGTGTTCCAAGACCAGCTCGAACACACATGCAAACAAACTTCATAAATTGTATGTTACGTATTAGCAATAGGCTACCTGTTTGAAGACACCGATTTTTCGGAATTAACAGCAATTGTTTTAGCTTTAAATTTCCTGAAATTGTGGTAATATGAAGTCTATTTTATGTGGGAACATTTTTGAAAAACGATAGAAATTATGGATTTGCCATTAGTTCAGGCTTTTCCCACCATTTATGTGCCAAAAACAGTAGGCTACACAAATTGTCGTAAACGGACACGTTGGTATTTTTTTCTCCCGTTACAGCAGGAAAGCTTGACTTGGTAACAAAATAATTTATTTTTTAAACGTGATGTGTCCGTCATCACAAAAAATAAATCTTTCAAGTAAATGTTCATTACTTTTTGTATTGAGCATTTACTTGAATAACTTGGTTTGCGTGACGGCAGACTCATCATGATTTCAACAAACCAAAGTAACAATCCCAAACTTTTGGTCTTTCTAAAGTCGATTTGCTTTTTTTCCCCCATATGGCAGAAGAACTGGACTCTGCACAACATAAACGCTTTTGTCAACTGTATGCTTTAAAATTTGCGGTGGAATTAATGACAATTTGTTACTTGGAATGTTTAGAATGGCCACGGTAAATTATTGTATATGAGAAGGCTATTTCATAATGTGAGGTTATCATGTTTGTCAAGTGGATGTTTTAGCAATTGAAACTACAATTATTCTCATTCATATTGCATTGATTCATTATTCTGAACCTCGATAACTGCGAGCCTAAGGCTTAGGCTACGGTATTTAATATCCTAGCCTAATCCTGATCTAATCCTTCTATCTCCTCTTCGTCTCCGCCGATGGCGCGCCAGAATGCCACGGCCACTTCTTCGGCGTATTTCTTGCGCTCTTCAAACGGAAGGTTGGCAGCCTTGTCTTTCATCTGCTGAAACTGTTCGAACAAAACATCGAAGTTCTGGTTCCCCGAATAATTGTCGCCGCCCATGGCTTGAAGAAAGTGTTCCTTCGATACGCCCTCTGTATCGTTCTGCAATACATCTTGGTCTTCGGACCCCGTGGCAGCAACTACGTTAGCCGACTTTGGCTTACCGCCGTTATTGCCGCTGCCCAAGTTGGAAGCGTTGTTTTGTGCGTCAGAGTCTGGAAGCGAGTCAGAGGTCTTCAAATTGTCGAAGCTCACCGCAAGACCATCATCGTCGTTGTCACCCAACACCGGCTTCGGTATAAGGAGCTCATCAGTGTCTGTTAAATCAGTTACCCCACTCAACAGCGTACCTAGGCGCGACACCGAGAAGCTCGGCTCGGACTTAATAACCATATTCGGCCATAAATGAGCATGGAGGGCCTGAATGATTCGCTTTACCCCAGTGGTTTCTGGAAAGTCGTCGTCTTCATCTTCCTCCACGTCCTCTGAGGGTTCTAACTCGACCAGTTCAAAATTATATTTCAAACACCACTCTAACGCCTTATGCTTACTAGAATCATTAGTACATTTATCACAAACCAATAGCTGTACCTCCGGGGAATACTCCTTAATGAACGTTAACCATTCCTCTACTTTCGAGAAACAGTCCTTTTGAGTATCGTCATAGTGAATTACCACCGCTTGAACACTTTCGGCGAATTCAAGATTGCCGATCGATTTTTCTTCAATGGTACACAAAGCTATGTCTGCGGAATAGTACTTAGTCTCAATGTGCCAAGGATAAGATTTGATAGTGTCAATAATTGGTGTCGCCGCCGGCAGTTCTTTTTCCTCACCTAAAATTTCCTTTACTAATTCCGCCGGTTGTCGGCTGGAACAGCTCAGAATCAGAGTACATGGGCAGCCGGCCATTTTTGCTTCCATTGGAAAACAACCTGACAAGGAGCGGACATGAACGATCAGCAGGTTGCTTTGAAATATTACCAAAAGACGGCACAAGCAGACGGCGAGGCCACCGATTCCATGCCACCTACTGATAAAATAGTACATATCAAAAAGCGAAACTGAAACAACCAACTCCTCCTCAATCTCACTCCAGGATCTAAATCAATTAGATGTAAGTACTGAGTGTGGAAGAAAGTAAGATAGATTAAGAATAAAATTAATTTTAAAATTATGGTTTATAGTATTTAGATAATTTTATTGTTTAACGAGTGTAACGATGTCACATGCCAAAGCGCTCTTTAGATTTTAAAATTATTTTCTCAGACGCTGCCGCATAAGATTTTCGTCACTTCTAGTCCTACATCTAAATTTACAATTAAGTCACGAACAAGGTAGTGACGTCTAGAATCTAAACACGCTGCACTAAAATAATAAAATTAAATTAAATTTTCAAAATTATCACTTCTACTAAATAGCTTGTATTGACTAACATGCAGTACGCGGCGGGAAAGGTGTTCGAAATTGAAGTCTTTCATTTGTGTACACATCCATGGTGTACACGAAACGAGCATTAGATTGCTTTTAAAATGGCGTCATTAGAAACAATATGGAAAACGATGAGAGTTGGTTTGAGAGAGTCGGTTTATACTTCGTACGTACAGCTAAATGGTTCAAATTTGAAACATAAAAGGGTTGTAAGAGAGCCACCCTAAGCTGGCAACATTTAATTTAGGAACAGGTGCGATGAACCATTTGAAAGTCTCGTCCGTTTGGTGGCGATTTGTTCGTGGAGGGGTTGTCACCTTGTTCAAAATCCTAAAATAAAAATTTGGTGGTCCATCCCTGTTACACACCTACGAAGCTACACGTGGCCATTCACTTATATTAAAAATTCAGTACCATAAACACGAATGGTCCAGACACACTTTGTTTTCCCGGCTACTGCCTATTTGGAACGGATTGCCTGAGTCTGTTGTTTCAGCCCAATCAGTGAACACTTTCAAAAATAAATTTGACTTTCATATACAAACCGTTTCGCGTGAATTGTAATTTTTTTTTCTTACGTAAGTTATTGTTTTTATTCACTGATTGTACATTTATTAATTTTACAGAACGTAAAAATATGTTTATCATAACCTAGCAGTAGAAAATATCTCAAGCCAGAAACTGTACTTGTTAATTTAACTCTCCTAGGATATTTATTTTATTTTCATTCCTGGCTATGATCCTTTTGCTCCTGCATGTTTACAATGTTATTTTATCTATTTACTTTTTTTTTTTTTTTTTACAAATTATTTACTTTTTGTATGGTGTTCTTGTTGAAAGTAATTAACTTCTTTTTTAAACAGCTACATGTCATGTAATGCTCTCCATGGACGCATTGATAATTAAGTTAGTTTAGTTAAGTTATCTCAGGAGTGTAACACGGACGTGCTACGGACATGTATACATCATCAGCTCCTTGTTATCTCAATCGGCCTTAACCATTACTGTAGTAACTTGCTTGCTAGCCACTAGGTGGCAATGCATCTGTACTATACTATCTGTACTGTACTATCTGACTATACTACTACTATTCCAAGGTCTTTGCATCTGTATTATCCTTCTGCATGCATTATGTGCTATTGCACTCTTGGAACAGAGTGCATCACGGGTTGTTATACCAATGTTATAAAAGAGCCAGCCAGCCACACTTCTCTGGACTGGCTGCCAGACTGCCAGTCATTCGTATCGTAGAACAGGTCTACTAGTTGTTTCCTTTGGAAGAAGGAATCCTTCAAGGGGTGGTCATTTCATCACTAACTCTCAAAATTGGCATCAATGGCAAGATGCATCGCAGGGATAATTTAAAAAGACAGACACGCCAATTGCCCTAAGATGGCTGCATTTAATTTGGAACTTTCTCATTCTTCGCTAGTTGATAAATTCAACTGATCTCACATACAGCCAAAAAACGTAGACGAAGGGGTGTAGCCTGTTGAAATTAAAGCAACACTAAATATTGCTGCACTGAATCCGTAAAGGAACATCCTGCAAACAAGAAAGCTATACATTTTTCTCTATGAGAACAGCGACAATAACTTGTTGTTATTCACTGCGGAGTTGGTATCTGGAGCCAGTAGTTCAGCTAGTTGCAAGGGGCACTTGAACATAACAGCATAGTTTAAGTCAAACCAATGCTGTGAGAGCATATTTTCTCGGACCTGAAAATCTTTTCTTTTCATATTCACAACTTTACGTAGCGCAAAGCTCTCTCCAGACAGAAGAGCATTTCGTGTGAAGCGACACGTAAATGCGTGCCTATTGCTGCACTCAAATAGTGAGTGTGACATTTTTATTAAACGATTCTGACGTCTTTGATAAACTATCCTGCAACGCCACGCAGCCATGAACAGCCAGTCTGGTTAGGGCTTAAGGGATTGAACAAAACAACGATTTTTTAGTCCAAAAAAACCCTCTATCGCAGCATTGGCCTGACGAATGATGCCGTTGTTTTTTTACCTCCATTTTCATCCAGCGTCCCTTACAGCTAGCTCAAGACTGGCTACTGATACTAGTTCCATAGTCAATAAGTCGTTATTGTTGTTGCTCTTTACTTCAAATCAAATGCAATGAAAAAGATACTTGCTAAAGCCTTTTCCATTTTAAAGTGTGATGCTCTGTTGTTTTCTGGGGATTACATGACATACATACCCGGATCCTCGCCATGCTCCGTTGGGCATCACGTCAGTTCAATTCAATTTATTTACCGAAGCCTTGACCCAAGGTCGCACGCTCCGTCAAATGACTACACTACAATAAATAACATAAGTTAACATAACGTGAAACACAACAACAAGATAGCCAATAAAATCCCCATAAAATCACAACCAAGCGACCAAGCTTCACAGTCATCACAACACCTGAAACACCAAAGCCCACTAATTTTACCACAAAAACCGATGCTCTTGCTCACTGTCTGGGTCCTCTACACGTAATTGGAGACCAGCTCCACTACGAAATTCCCATGAAGCAAAATGCTGTGCGCTGTGCTTATCACGACAAAATGCTGTGTGACAATATACTGTGGGAATAACGCCATACGTGAAACTGCCATTACACAAAAAATACCGCACTTGAAAAATGCCACGAGCATTAGCACTGTACACAATAACGCCACATTGCAAATAATAATACCTGCACAACGGAGGTGTCGTAATACTTCCGTCAGGTTAACTATTTGGTCCTTATTGTCTCATCCCGACACTAAAATGTCATATAGGAGTTGCCACTGTTGCCACTAAGGTTGTAGCAAATGTTTGTCTGCCTCAGGGAAAACGGTCAAGTGTTACCTTGAAATCACCAGAGATTCAGACTTTGCCATCAGGGTAGGGTCTCCCAGTGTACCCGAATGTGAATGACCGTAGCATCCTCCAACCGCTTTAGTTCCTGTCCTACTAGATTCCTCACAGGGAATGGCACTCGGTGAGCTTCCATTTAGACTAGACTAGGATCCTGCTTAAGTTGATTTTGGCCTTGGCCAACCTTACGGTCCCTAAGTTTCAACCGCAGACACTTGGTTCTCTTTCCCAGTGTGACATTAAACTTGGCTTCTCTCGTGGCAACCATAGCCTGAGGGGCAATGCAGAGGTCTTGCCTTTCGTACCCGAGTATGTTTGATAAATCCAAACGCATTTCCGAAAAATGCGAGGTATATTTCAAAAGTGGATGATTTCCATCAGACTAATTCCACAGGTTAGTCTTAAGCCTATACGTTCTTATAGTGTTACCCGATGTGGACTGCCTAACTATTCGTTCAAAATTTTTACAGTCCTGGTGAACGCTGATCTGACAATACACATTTTAAATGTCTGCAGAAAATGCATACTTGTGTGATCTCCATCAAAGTCGAATGTCGAAGGTATCATCTTGCAGTTTTGCTCTTGCCATGAGTCTGTCGTTGAGGGAAACACATGTTAATGTCTTGGCAGAGGCATCGAAAATCGCCCTTAATTTGGTTGGCGGATTATCTTCACGAATGACATTGTGATGAGGCAAATAAGAGCACAGTGATACATTGCAGTTCTTGTCGATCTGCACCATATGTTCTAATTCTTTGTTCTCTTTCATGAATTGGCTCTACTGAGCCTCTTGTTCTCGCCTTTTCGACAATCGCTTCTCTAAAAGCGTGAGACGATTGAATGTGAATTCTTTTGAGTCACCTAGATCTATTAATTCGCCATGAATGAGCAAAGCGACACTGAATCTTTCCGATGAATTTTTAGCGTTAGTTTTGATAAAATGCTCCTCACATGCTCTTTCTACCTGTGTCAAATGTCGTGGACTTGTGCTAACTCCCAGAATTTTCGAAGTTCATTATCGACGTCTTAGAAACGGATCGCAGAAACAAAATTTGTTATGTCGTGAAAACAAATTGTTAGTTGAGATAACAAATTATGTCGAGATAACAACTGATTCATTATTTCGCGAAAACAAATTGTTATTTCGTGAAAATAAATTGTTATATTGTGAAAACAAATTGTTATGTCATGTTTTCAAATGGTCATGCTTTATTTCTTTAAGCCTACCAGTTACAAAAACCCAAGGGCTCACACCTATCCTAGACTACACTACTTAACCTAGACTTAACCTAATCCAACAATCCCGAGGATTACAAGGGCTTACAAAGCAACTACTGATAACCAGAACGGACTGAGCCTACTGTACAAGGCTTCCTGAGTGAGGTGTACACCGACGCACTGACGATCAAAGTTGCTCATGAGTCTTGCACACATGAGTCTTACACACAGAGTCTTGCACCCAATTGGTGTGGCAGGAATGCCCAACACAAGCTAGAAAACTATGGAAACACAGAATTACGAGACAAAATGCCTAGTATCTTTACAAAAACGGATGGTCTTGTACAGAGAATGAACACCAAATGCAGAATGGAGTGAACGCCAAGAGCCCGGACCAATGGATTATCCCGTCTTTGGGCAAAGACGGACACTGTACCCTCTTCAGGGGGCAGTTGAAGAGAAAGTTTTCCACAGTCTCGTCCTCACCACCCCAGTCACAAACAGACGAGCGTGCCCACCCCAAATGAAGCAGATGGGACTTAAGCTGTACATGCCCCACACCCAGCCTGGAGACCAAGCCAATGTCTTTGCAGGTGAGGCGGTTCAGGAACCTGGGACAAGTCATAGAGGGATGCTGCCTGAACAGGGACTGTCCCGTAGTGGCAGAGGACCACTCAGCATCCCACTCTTCACCAAAGATCTAACCAACCACCGGCTGCAAGTCACGGGGACTCAGAGCAAATATGGCCTGGTTAACACCCTTGTCTGAGTCCAACCTAGCAAGGCTGTCCACCAGTTCATTTCTGAAGGACCTGTAGTGGCTCATGACCCAACCAATAGAGACAAGCTGACTGCACTGACTGACAGCAAAGAGCTTCAACCAAATTTGTCACTCGACTGGGTGAAAGCACTGCAGAGATTTGAAACCACTCTGGAGGAAACCAATCTCGCGAGGGAGTCAGTCAGCACACACAATTCGGGAGTCGCAAATCCATGCCAATGTCCATCACCACAGAAATGGCAACCAGCTCACCAGCAAAGGCTGATGTGAGAGAGCTGAGCGAGTAGCTGTATTACAAACGCAGACTGGGAATACAAACACCCATTCCTCCTCTGCAGCCATTGTTGTGAAGAATCAGGGTGCAGGACTGCACAAAGTGCACCGGATTCTTCCCATCCAGCACAGCAGACTCAGCAGCTGCACACCACAGCCAGGGGTCACAAGGATGAACACTGACCGGTTGGGCAAAACCGATTAGCTCCGCATGCCGCAGAAGCGATGCACCCATCCCTCGGACCACCAAGCAGCTCACAAGCACCCTGGGAAATAGACAAGTAATCCAGAAGTATCTGGGTTAGAGGGTCTGACGGGCCCCTTGTGACCACATGCAAAGATAATCTAACCAACAGTTCTAACTTCCGGGAGTTCACCAGTCTCTACGTGCAATGCCAACACATGGTGGAAATACTCTGAGACAGCTGTTCAATGCCATCTGCACACTTTGATGTTCTGCCTGGAGCTAACCAGAACTGGAACGTGATAATCGGCACAAGACTGCAGGTAAACCTATAAAAGGAGTCCAGGGTACCGCACTTCGGACCTGATTTATTTGGGGCCAGCGACTTCAGAATGTTCAACTTAACCGACATGTTCTCCCTGACCGCTGTCATGTCATGGGTCCACTGGAGCTACAGGTCGAGCTAAAACCCAAGATACCAAACCTTGGGCACTGATCTAACAGTGGTACCATCGACAGAAATCGATCCGTCCCAGACCTGCCCTTGCCGAAAGATTATAAGCTCTGGCGCTGGACAGCTGGAAACCTGTAGTAGCCAGTGACTGACCTGCTGTCAATCGCCACCTCCAGAGCAGCCAGAATAGCTAGTAAAACCTTGCCAGTGAGCCAGGCATCAACGTCATCCGCATAGGCAACCATAGGCAGCCCAACTAAACAAGGACAGTGTTGATCGACACCGCGAAGAGCACTGGGCTCAAACAGCTGCCATGTGGAAGATCCCTGTAAAGGGCCTGTACCCCAGACCAGGCACCCCCACCCTGGTGGCAAAGCGGCATTCACCTAACAGCTCCAAGACAGTGGCCTTCAGCTTCCCACCAATATCTTGGCCACATCAACCATGTCGTATGCCACATCAATGTCCAGAAAGACCGCCGTCCATGCCTCCCTGACACCAGACTCTAGATACAACATCACGTCCTGGGCTCCCAATGCTTCCGGAAGCCAAACAGGGCACCAAACAGCTTACCTGACCCTTTAATCCACCAGACCAATCTGCTCATAGACCTTCCTTGGACACGACATGAGGGCAATGGTCCTGTAGCTTCTGACCGCTGTAGCTACGTTGCCCCTGCCCAACACAGGGGTTAGGATAGAAAAGAGTCATGACAGCAGGATGGGTGCACCATCAAATCAACGATGATAAAACTCCCAGTAACGCCGTCTGACCGAGTGGGTCCAGACTCTGAAGATAAACATACGAGACCCTGTAGATCCTAGCACCACTCTCCAAGTGGCAGGCATTTAATGCCGCCGAGTGTTCGATGGCTACCAGCAGAGGATCAGACTCCCAGGGCTCCTCCACAACTACAGGCGTCGGGGAACACGTAGGGGAGTTGTAGACCTCCGGGAAGTTTACATTGAATGCCTCAGCCTTTCTCAGGCCACGCAGAACCTTGCCAGCCTGCCAAAAAGCTGAAGCCACAGTGGAACGAGCATCCTGGGGATGACTGTGGCCCAAACATGGGAGCTAGACAGATCCCAGGACACCCACTTACACAGCCTGGTCATGAACAGCATCTTTTTAGGGCGGAGAATAAATCTGGTTTCCTGAACGACGAACTCCAGCCACCTTTGGTCAGCTGTAGCCTCTTGGTATGTCCAACAACAGGGCTCCGTGTGGATGTGCATTCAAATCAAGGCCGACTCAGGTAAGTTCTATGCTGAGATCTAAATTTTTCCAGTTGGCCTTGCTTCAGAATAACAAGTATGTATCCGGATGCCGTCCCACTGGACGCACTGAAACATTTGTCTGTGGTGATTAAAGAGAGGCAATGCAGTTTAATTGTACTATTGTGTGTATTTGGATATATATCCATCTACTCTACCTGCCTGCTTATTCACTCACGCTATTAACCCGGTAATGATGTCTTGCCCCTCCAAGTGTCTGTGTATTGCATGCTGTGCCCTACCATGCGGTGCCATGCCACACCCATTCATTTCACAAGACTAATTTTATGCACTGACTGATTCATAGCAAGCCCAAACACAAGATGGCATTGCCTGACATGGCTCAGAACACGTTATTTATAGGTATTCACTCCACAGAGTATAATTCATTGCGGATTAACTGCTTAACTGACCCCCTTTAACTGCTTCTCGAGGGCGAGCATATTTGATTTCAAACAATTTAAGCTCCAAGCGAGTGCACTAGGTCTCATTAGTTTGAGTTGCAGCTGGAGGCAAAATTGTGAACTACAACAAAACAATGGCAGCATTTTCACACGAGCAGTACGACATAAGTTCTGATCAAAGACATAATAATAGTGATTTCATACAGAATCTGTGATAAAGCAAGCAAGTAGGGGAAATACTATTTTGAGAGAAGGTCGAACGAACAAAAAATAAGTCAAGGTCACCGGTCATGGATCGAGGTCAACCCGGGTCAAGGTCATGAGTCAGGCTCAAGGTCAATGATCCCAAGGTCAAATGTCAAGGTCGTGGGTCAATGACACCAAGTTCAAAGATCAAGGTCATGAATCAATGACACCAAGGTCAAGGTCATCGATCAGTGACACCAAGGTCAAAGGTCTTCTGGTCATGCGACATCTGATGATGTCACTTCCTGTCACATGACCCCCATACAAAACTGGAAGTGTCGGCATTTATGAACTGGTTAGCAGGGAAGCTAGGGCCTTAGGCTTCAGTCCCCTCAGTTTTGTCTCGTCTGGTTTGGTCTTGTCTTGTCAAGTTTTGTATCATTGTGGAATTTTGCGAATTTCAAGAAACTTTTGTAGAATATGGCGAAAAAGTCAGTATTGCAGCATTACATTGCAAGAAGGGCTTCTTCAAACCCAGACCTCATTACCAAATCAATGTTTTCGGGTTTCTTCGAAATTTGAACGCCAGTGATGGTTTCTTTAGGTAGGCAGTGTACGCATATCCAAAATTGTTAGATAAGCTCATAGCTGGCCCAACACCATCTGAGAACCCATAGCAGTTTCTATATTTATTGGGACACCCATGCCAAAATTTAAAAAATAACTAGGGCATCTTCAGTTACACTGTCAAAATGGAGCAAAGCGATTGCAAAAACCCGTGTTGCATTGGAGACAGCGTTGCAACCCCACTATGCCCGGTACAAGGAAGAACGCCAGAAAGGATGGTAATTTCAGGGTTTATTCCAGGGCCAGGCGGTCTGTCCTTAGGAGATTTTGTCCAGTGGTTCAAGGATGTTCTGATCAGGGCTTCTAGCAGAGTGGCACACTTCAGGAATAGTTCTTAGCTGGTTAGGGACTAGCTCCCAGAGTGAGGCTGAAGGGGGCTGCAAGGTCTTAAGTACCTAGGGCTGCAGTCAGTACCTGCCACTGGTAGTGCAAGGAACTTCCTGTACTACATCCTGGTATCCCATGAGGCATCTCTGCTAGCAGCTACCCCAAGGGCCAGGCAAGGCCAGAGCCATCCTGACCACTGATCTTCAGGGACTGGACCATACATCAAAGTACATAGCATTACCGGAATGCATTAATAATGATATAGAGTATACAGAATACATAGTATGGAGCCAAAGCATTAAGGTAAAGAGGCCCTCTAAGGCCCTAGCTTAAGGAGTAGAAGGCAGCTGTGGAAACCGTCGTTGCAGCATTGTGGCTCATCTTTTCGGTTGCGTCACCGCGTGTTGTTTCTTTGTCCATTTGCTTTCGTAGCGCGTCGCTGGATGGCGGTTAGGATGAGCGGTTTTCTGTCTTTGGTTTTTCAGCACACGGAGCACCCTCAAATTTAAAGAATTTTTCTTGGAAAGCATCGAATTTGCAGAAATTTGTAGAAAATAAAATGCTGGCAGAAATTTGAGCATGCATTACATTCATCTTGATATTTACTAACGATGCGGCAGTTCGTGCTTCAGAAACTATTGGAAATAAGAGAGCAGCTCACACCGCCTGTGCATTTTGTCACCTTGATTATTCCTCAATAACATGTCCGTTCAATGTACAAAATTCGGTTTAAATTGATGCAATGGTTATTTCGTGATACGGATACAATGGTTGCATTGGAGTGGATTCATAAACTTTTTTTTTTTTTTTTTTACTTTCCACTGTTTTCCGCAGCCCAAAAAAATTTGCTGATTTATTCTTGAAGTATTTATGAAAGCTGAGAAAGAAAGTCGTCCGAACACTGTTGATTTTGTAAGCGACAGAAATTTTAAAAGCAGTTTGGTTGGGGACTGGGGCCGGGGGTCTCCCTCAGACCGTGGGCCCTATGAGGCCTCAATAACTCGTAAATCTTGCACCAGCTCTGAACAAGAGCTGTCAATTAAATTATTTCATCATTTATCGTTTTTTTTTCCAATTTATTTTACAATTCATTCTAAACTTTATTTATCTACTTACTGTGAGTTAGTGGTCGACCGAAACCAATTTTTTCACTTTCGGCCGAAACCGAAATCACAACCGAAACTGGCAAAAACCGAAACCATTACCGAAATCGATCAATCAGTTTCGGCCGAAACCGAAACCACTACCGAAACCGGAAACAAAACCTAACCTGAAAAGTATCAATTTTAATAATTTGACAAAAAAAAACAGGAATAACATCATAAAATCGTGAATGTATGGCCTCCCACCAGCCCCTCCCCCTACCCCTTCAACAAAAATTATGTTTTAGAATTAAAAAAAAAAACTTGTCAGTCTTGCTACAAGACTTCAGGACTTACGTTTGTATTTCTTTTTGTCACTATTCATTTTTTATTCTAAAAATAGTCTTATTTTATTCGTGTCAGTCCAGGGCACGGAAAAAGGCTTTTCATTCAGTAAGTAAGAGCTTTGCTTGAAAACATAAATAAAGACAAATGCAAGCATAAATACCCTCCAGTGCAACGAAGCTATTTAAATATTTTGAATTTGGATTTAAAAAAAATTGTATTTATTATTGATGGGCATGGCAGATGCAAGCAGGACCTGTAAGGAGCTCCCTGGATGTCACACCATTAGGTTACAGCCTAGTAGTCTGTACGGAAATTGGGTACTGCCAGGAGGTAGAAGTGGTTTCGGCTTCACCGAAACTGAAGCATAGGATTCAGCCAAAACTGAAACCGTAACCGAAACCAGTTCGTCGGTTTCGACCGAAACCGAAACTGAGCTATTAATTTCATGGCCGAAACCAGAACCGAAACCGAAACCGAAAATTTGCTGGTTTTAGTACCGAAACCAAAACCGAAACCGAAATTCGGTCGACCTCTACTGTGAGTACTGCTATCAATGTTTCGACAGGACTGAATAACACCATACAAGTCTGCATGACGTGGCGGTATCCATGCTGTAACTGCCGGCGCTTTATTACCTTTATATTCCACCGTTTGCACAAGGCTATCTGGGAGAGAAGTAGCCGGTTTCAGCTCCTGGTTCGAAGCCAGGTGATTTATGGTATATACCTCTCAGCGCCATTTTTTTTTGATCCTCCACATCAAGTACGGCCCCAAACGTCTATTTACTTACCGCTAGTCTTTCCCACAGATAAGAGAGTTAGGTTTAGGCAGATAGGACACTCAACGCTTCTTTACGGGAGGGAGCGTGCCGCTTGACGACAGCGCCAGCTGGTGGGAAGAGCGCGTCGCAATGGAATCCGTGAACTAGCAGCATTGCAATCTATGCGAACAGAGGCTAGTTAATCCTTTTTAAAACAATTTTTTTAGTGATTTAACTTGGTGAATAAAGTTTGTATATTGGTTCCCACATATAAAGGACAAGATGAGCTGCTAGAATCAATTATTTAAAGCACGTTTTGGGGTTTATTTTCAGATTTGTTTAGTTGTTGGCTGCGATCGAATTTGTTTCCCGAATTCGACACTATAAATCCGTGGTTGTAGCTGTGGCAGGACAGTGGTTAACTTATGACATAAGTTAGGACGATGCTCTTACTAGCCCTTTTTTTTAGAATTTTTAACGTAAAATCACAGTAAAATTTACAAAGTAGCAAATAATTCATTTCTTACTAAGTATTTTAAGCCTTGATCCAAGCCATCGCAATCTTATATTTTTGCTTAAATATATATACAAAAATAAAAATGTGTTAACGGGCAAGAGTTTATTAACTAAAAACAAACTGCCAATATATCTATTAAAAAAAATCAAGACTGTTATTTCGAACGCATTTTATTACAAAGTTAAATTTGTTGTAGACTCCAACAAAGCTGTGCTAAAAAAAGAAGAAATAGGCTATGTGAATAGATTAAAGAAACGCAAAAAAAAAAGCAAATGTTTCTACACATGCTAAAAAAAAATTCTGTAGTGGAGAACTCTAAATTAACTGAATAAAAAAAAAGTGAAAAATTACGCATTTCATAGCACATGCTCTCCTAGTTTTCAGCAAGATAGACATATTTGTAAATTTGTTTTAGTAGCTTGTAAGTTTGTCATCAGTTGTTTACCAGGCTATTAAAACATCTCTAC
>JAHWFP010225053.1:39199-52458 GCA_023313725.1 Lithobius niger | reverse complement strand
TTTCCCCAAACTACAGTCGAGTGGAACAACTTGCCCTAGAGTGCATCAATTATGTGGACACATTGATATTGTGAACTGCATATTTATTTTGTTTGGCCTGTTCCTAAACTGCTGTTTACGAGATCTTTTAACTTCTAATAAATAAATAAATAAATAAATAAATCTTCAACAATTATTATTTTACAAGCATAAAAAGACTAAAATACCAGGGCCTGCACCTGGTTGATTTTAGTTTTTATTGCCTAACTGAAAATATACATTACCTTTTTTTATAGCAGTTTCCCCCCATTTGAGTTTAATTCCCTAGAAGTTTGAAGGTTGGCTTCCCTGCTGGTCTCGTAACAGTTCTGTGCATGCGCAAGCTTGGGTCAATCTATAAAAGCAGACTGCGCAAACCGAACCACATCATTTTTCCCTATACCAGAACCTAGTTCATGGCGGGGAGGCTGGGTGCGATTAAAGGTAATGCATATTTTCAGTTAGGCAATAAAAACTAAAATCAACCACGTGCAGGTCCTGGTATTTTAGTCTTTTTTATAATCTATAAAAATATCCATTACCTTTTTTATAGCAGACTTTGTCACCTAGGAGGAGGGACTAGGATGGAGCATCCCGCCTTACGAGCCAGCACCCTCAAAAAACCAGTCCCGGAGAAGACAACCTTAAGGCCAAAACCATACTCACAGCGGAACATGATAGCCTGTTTAGTAGAGGCCAAGGTTCGAATGTATCGCAAGAGTGAGAGGTTAAGGATGCGAACTGCATTGTAGATTTTCAGGTTGGAGAAAGACGTCAGTTCTGCAGTAAGGGGTCTTACATCTTGCGGGGGAACAAGGTAAACAAGTGATCTTACATAAAACCTGCTTACCTTGATGGGAAGAACAGTCGATTTTTGAATACTGGAACAGGAACGGGTGGCGACAGACGGCAAAGGAACGTGGTGACCATGAGGGAACCGGGTTGATGGGCTAGATCCAACCGTGAGTCTGGTAGCGAAAGAACATGGCAACGGTGAAATGGGTCGCATCGTCTTCTATGCTTCCACCACTGTGCTGTAGACTGTTTTTATGTTGTGTAAAGATGCGTAGTGACGTAAAGTAGGATGGCCGGAGGATAAATATGGTGAGGGTAATGTGAAAAGAATTTGGCGAAGACACTGTAGTCCGTGGGTCACTTGTATGATGTAGAGGCCCGCGGAATAGATGCTTCGCGGGTCCAAAAGGAAGAGTTGGTGGGGCAAAATTTAGTTACTGCAAGACGCGAAAGCGAAAAGCAGCTCCCCTGGCTCGTGAACGGCATGGGGAACAGGGAGGATCCCGTGAAGGAATGGCATAGTGCGGATCGATGCCATGAAACACCGGGACGAAGCTGGGTGCATCGTCATACTGCCAGACTGAATAGCTGGAAATAGCTGATGTATGGTTTGTCGCTGTGTCAGTCCATGTAAGTAACTGTGCTTCGGAGGAAAAAAGTGGCGGGTCAGAAGTAGGAGAGAGATGTGATGAAGCGGTTGCAGAAGGGTCTAGGAATGGTGAAGGTAACGGTGAAGGAGCAGCGTTGTGTCATTCGGCAACTGAGAGGAATGGTTCTTGAGAAGAGGAAGAAACTGTTGGCGAACGAAATTGAGCGGATGATGGAGCGTTGAGCAACCGACGAGTGCGCGAACGAGCACAATAGTAGGCCCTCAATGGAGGGGAAGTGGGAATTGGAGACCCAACGATGGTTGTTCTTGAGTTAAGTTGTAATTCACACAAAGAGTTCATTGCTGTAGTCTTCGTTGGTTGCTCGTATCAACGCGTTTTCGGCTTGGATGTCATTGTTGACTTCGGCAGAGGCTAGAAGGATTGAGAGCATTGCGGCGGAAGCACGAAGGGAAGCAAGTTCCGCAGTAAATCGTTCAGTGAAGGAAAGTACAAAGCTTATATTAAAATCCAAGTTCTCGAGTTCTTGGGCAGAGAGATGGACACCGCAGAGGAGGGCCGCTCTGAGGACTGGAGCCAATGGGAACGGCGCCGCAGGTGGTGAAGCTGGTAAAAGTGGCGTTGGGGCTGATGTAGGAATGTTGACAGGACGGGACGGAGGAACCGAGAGACGTACTTGCTTCGGTTGTGCAGATTTCCGGGGAGCGAAAGGCAACGTGGCCCTCTTAATGGGCACTGGTTTGTGAGTTGATTGCGGTGCATCACTGGAACCGGGAATGGCAGGAACGGAATGAACAGGTGGCTGGGTCTTTACATTACTGGGACCGGGAACGGCAGGATCAGCAGGTTGTTGGGGAGGTTGCACCGAGTGTTGAGTGTCCACTTGGAAAGACTTGGGAGAAGACTGAGAATGGCGAATCGCCCTTTTCTGAGCTGCACGGATTGAGAGTTGACGAGAGTGTAGTTGCTTCTTTCTCGTGACGATCCATTTTGATGGCGAGATGGTTAGGCAGACCTTGCACTTCTTCTGAATGCCGTCACATTCCCGATGCTTTTGGCAGCAGGGGTGAGGGTCGAAATGTGTGGTCTTGCCAAAGAAGCCGAAGCAACGACACGGCTTGGGTGAGGGAACGTTGGGAACTGGAGGCAGCGGTACCTCAGATGACGAGGAGTCGGACATGATTGCTTGCAGAATCAACGAAAGACACGGTGAAGCGCGGGAAAGAGACAAAGCGGCAGCAATTGTGACACTCCTGGCGGTAAGAGCAGGAGATAATAACAAGTGGAAATCAGTAACCTAGGTCGCGTCTGGATCGTGAAAACGTGCTGAAGCAGAATAGGTAGTGGTAGGGAACGAGATGTCGTTCCCCTCTTTTTTTTTTTTTGCAGATGGGATGGCATTGAGACGTGGAGGTTGCAGCAGGCAACCGTGATAAAATGGGGATCGCAGAGGTCGCAATGATGAAAAGAAAGGGGGTTAGCAATTGGTAACCGGGGAATGTTAAGGGAACGCGAGGAACGAAGAAATAATCGGGAGATAGAGGATGAGATGGGAACCTGGTAGAAGCGGGAACTAGGCGTGTTTGCTAGCTGTAGGAATAGATGTGAAATGCTTCAAGATTCCCTATGATATGCCGTAATAGAGATTTAGCTTAGTTTCTTGTCGTAGTGATTCGTTGTGAAGGAGTGAAGGAGGGTTCCACTTAAGTGAGGACGTGGAGGAAGTTGGTCTGTGTGGTGATTGAACGGGGACAACTGTACATGTCAGATTCCCTTAAAAGGCAACCGGGAACAGAAGGTAATCGAAGGTGTGGTTGTAGGAATGAGGGACAACGGAGATTCTTCTGGAACTAAGTAACGGTTAAGTTTTGTAATTCCTGGAGGAAGAAGGGAACCGTAGAGGTGGTAGGGAACCGGCAGGCCACCTGGAGTCAAGGTGTAATGGGAATCATGGAGTTAATCGGGAACCACGGTCGGATTTGTGGTGGTAAGGGTGTATAGACACGTTGCCTGATGAGTGTTGCCCACGGATAGGGTTTTCATGTGCTTGAGTAAGCAACCTGTGGCGTCGACGGTACAAAGGTGTTGAAACAGTTTGAATTTGTTTTAACAGTTTATTTTAGGTTTTTTTTCTCTTAGGGCCAAGTGCCGGAGGGAGACGTGTAATACCCGCAACTGATGGCTTGAGGTAATGGAGAAGACATGGAGACCGAGGTTCGAGAAGCAGGAAGGGGGGGGGGGGGGGAAATTTGATCCCCCGATAAGAGTGTAGGTAACGTCAATTCTGTCGTCCCAATCTTCAGAGCATAGTAAATCATTGCCGGGAACCAGGAGAAGAGGCGCAGAAACGCTAGCAGAGCAACAGGGAACCGGTGACGCGGATGGGATACAGAACGTGCGTTGAAAGACAGGAAAGGAAACCGGTAGAAAATTTGAAGAAGGCGGACTGAACCTTGGTGACTGTGAAAGATCGGATCCCAAGGGAACCGAGGTAGCTGGCAAGGGCAGGATCGGTAGAGCATGGGAACGTGGTGACCAGCTGAGTCCGAGTGCTGGACGGGAACGATAAGAGGCTAGACCTCTTGGACGGAAGGTCCCCTTGTTTGTCTTTGAGGGGAATGTCACGCTTCGGCGCAGGCTGGCTATAGGGAATCGGAGAAGAGAAAACCGTGTCATGCAGAAGATGGGGAACCGAGGGTTTGGAGAGAAAGGGGTTCACCAGTGGTAACTGGGAATCAAGAGGTTCATGATTCGCTGTGAGTTCTACAACTTTAACAGCTTCGGAATCCAGTTGCGTCAGGGGAACCGGGGACGAGGATGGCGGTTTGAAGATCAGTTTTGGGAGCACCCTTTGTCCTATGCATGACAAGGCAATCGGAGGGTAATCGGGAACCGTAGAGGTAACTGGCAATCGGAGGGCAATCGGAAACCGTAGAGGTAACCGGGAACCGTCTTAGATGCAGAATGACATGGATCTGCGAGGGTCGGACAAGTGTTGATGACAGGAAAGGCAACCGGGGAACCGGCGATCGACGCGTCCACTGTCGTGGAAGATAATCGGGTAATTGACGGCACACGCGTTCTTCTTCTAACCTTCGGGTGAAGACGGTGGATTGGTAGGGAACCTGTTGACTGAGAGTCGTAGAGTCCACGGGAGGCAGAACGGCAACCACGCTGGAGGTAACCGGGGAACCGGTTCTTGATGCATCCATGAGGCAACCATAGGGAATCTACGGGACGTTCCGCTTCTATCTTCAGGAAAGCTCAAGGGTGATCACGCGAGCGTGAGCGCCCTAGGAGAAATGATGTGGTTCGGCTTGCACAGTCTGCTTATGTAGACTGACCCAAGCTTGCACATGCGCAGAACTATTACGAGTCCAGCAGGGAAGCCAACCTTCAAACTTCTAGGGAATTAAGCTCAAATGGGGGGAACTGCTATAAAAAAGCAAATGTATATTTTCATCGGCTATAAAACATTGTTATTTCAAGTACGACACTAACTAACCACGGTTCAAAAAGACAACCATAAATTTAAGTAATACAAATGCCAAGTGCATAGCTAGAATTTTAGAAACAAATGCCAATTACCAAGCAAGTATAAAATTCTCAAATTAAGACTTACAGTGTTTATAGTAGTATTCACACCATATAAAAGGGAGTCAAAATACTGCACAATATATCCTTAACTGGTTTGAACTGGAGAAGTGTGCTCGTGGCGGCTTCACCCACAGACAAAGCAAACAGCAATTTTAAGTTCTCAACCATACATTCTTCAGCAGAATAGACATCATCCTTGACCGGAGTCTGGCCACACAGTTCAACAATGGTTTCTAATATTACGTCAACAGGTTTACCTACCAGCCCTTCTGACCCGAACACATCTTCGTCAACCAACTTGCGGAGGAGTGCCAGGACCAGTTGAGTAGTGGACACATTGTCTAATCGACAGGCAACAGGTATGCCAGGTGGTTGGCCTCTCTTCTTCAGTGTTGACGGATTACATGAACAACAAACATATTCATTGCATTGGTTTAAAGCAAGACTCAAAAAGCGGTTATCAAAAAATAGATAGCAAGTGGCGCAAAGGGTTTTATTATGACTGTTTTGCATGTGGTATTTTAAAGCGCTCAAATGAGCGAAGCTTTCTGAACATATGTCGCAATCTATCAATTTTGGTTCCTCCAAAGGGTGGGTACTGCTTTCGTTAAGGTTTACCGGTAGTGGCTTATCTTGTTCATTGCAGTTGAGTGTCTTCAACTGCTGTGTGTGTATTTCCAGATGATGGTGCAAATGTTCATCCTTTTCGAACTGTGCACGACACACACTACATTCTGTTCTCAGCTTCTTGGTGTGACGTGCCAAAATATGGCGTTCCAAAACAGCTTTATTAAGAAACAAAAATTTGCAGTGTTTGCAAGCGACAAGACCAAAGTTTGAGTCTTGATGCATATTCTTGTGCACATTTAGGAGGTTACTAGAGGTGTAACTGGCCGTGCAAAGGTCACAACGATATGCTTCTTTTTTCTGGTGAACTATTTCATGACTTTGAAGACTAAATTTTTTTGAAAAACCAAGACCACATTCGCTGCATTCATACAATTTCAGTCCAGAATGCGACAAAATATGACGCTTCCAAGACGAGGTCTTTGACAAAATCATTAAGCATTCTGCACACTCGTACCCATTTTGAGCAGCCGTCTTGGAACCATAGGACAATCTTTTAGTTTGTGCACGTTTATCTGCAACAGTATCGAGTTTTATTTGTAGGTTTTCGTTACTCTGAGATTTCTCTGCAGCAAACTTTAACTGCTCATCGTGTATTGCATTATGTTGTTTTAAATGGATTTTTTTTGAAAACTGTGCACTGCAGATATTACATTCAATTGCTAACTTGCGAGTATGTCGAACCTCAAGATGGCGCTGTAGAATTTTGTGGGTGAAAAATTCAAACTTACAATGCATGCAAGTTACACAACCGTAGCTTGGATCTTTATGCCTTTGTAAATGTAGAACAAGACTAGCCACAGTGGTGTAACTAGCAGTGCATTGACCACATCTGAACTGGCCTTTTATTTGGTGATATCTTACATGATTTTTGAGCTGGTCTTTACGTCTGAATCGAATACCACAGTCTTCGCATTCATGTCGTTTTACACCAGAGTGTGACAATACGTGTCTCTTCAATACAGTTAAGTCAGAGTAGACGACCATACATTCCATGCACTTGATCACACTCTCAACAGCACTGGTATCTGCAACTGATTCTTTTTGTTTTGTACGTTGGGGAACAACTGTGTGTTTAACGGAATGGCATTGAAATTGATGATTTGATTTGAGGTCTAAGTTGCATTCTGCACAGTGCAATTTGTTCTTTGGACTTTCTTGCAAATCATTTATCCCTGTAACATTCACCTTATTCCCATCGCTTCTATGACATTTACCAATCCAAGCTTTTTTTGGCATGGACTTCAGCTGCTGATCGTGTATTTCTACATGTTGCCGTAAGTGTGCAGCTTGTTTAAATTGTGCAGTACAGATATTGCACTTAAACTGCAGCTTGCTAGTGTGTCTAGCTTTGATATGGCGCTTCAAAATTACTTCATCAAAGAATAGAAATTTGCAGTATTTGCACGTCACACAACCATTATTAGGATCATTGTGCATTTTTAAATGTAGAGCAAGATCCTTCGGGATGGAGAAGCTAGCACTGCACATGGTGCACTTATAAATTCCCTTTACGTGACATTCGACATGTTTTCTCAGACGATATGCACGAGTGAAACCCATACCACATTTTCTGCACTTGTACTTTTTTAAACCCGAGTGAATTAAAATGTGATGCTGAAGTCCAACTTTGGAGATAAAAACTGTCAGACATTCCATACACTTGTACGTATTTTCAGTATCCCTGCTGGAAAGTGCAAGTGTTTTAAGAGACGTAATACTTTCATCTTTGGAATGTTGATCTTTGGCATGTTTCTCTGCATTGCACTTGTTAGTGAAGCTTGATCCACGTGTTAGGCATTTATAACCTTCACCAGCTTTAATGGCAACGACACCTTCAGGCACTGTCTGTACACATTTAATTTTGTGCCAGCGTTCGTGACTAAGACGAGCAGCATTTGTTGCAAATCTTTTTTCACAAATATGACATTGGAAATTTTGTGGTTTCCTGTGCTCGTCTTCACATTGCCTACTTGTAATTTTGTAGTCACTACTGTGAGTTTTGTAATGATGGCACAAAGCTTCCTTGTTCGCGAACGCTCTTCTACACTTATTACATTTTATCGGTTCTTTTTTTTGGCCTTGCCATGCTGCTGACCGAGTAATACTTTGAGAGTGTGCTCTAACGTGATTGGTCAAAGAGCTGCCTACGCCAACAGTTTTACCACGGATTCTACAATTGCTTGTCTCTGAATGTGCATTTATTTGATGATAATATAGACTACTACGATGAGAAAAGACAGTCCCACACTTCCTGCACGTGTACAAAACTTGATGTTTAACACTTGCTGCCATAATTGTTTATCCAAACCCATATAAACTAATAAAGATCGTACTATTATTTTGCAAAGGTACTGGACAAAAACTCAGTTCTTCACCTGTTATATTGCAGCTTCTAAGTGTTCAGTCTTAATTCATAGGTGGCCGAGATTGCCTCGAAAAACAACACCAAGTTCCTAGAAAACAATGGGAGATACTTTTATAATTTCTTCTGCATAAATGGAGAGGAAGATAAACATTAGTTGATTAGTAAGGATAAAACAAACACTAAGATGATGTCGACGTGCTGCTTTTCTTAAAACCTAATACGGGTTCACATTTGCAATAAGTCGGGAACGGTAACTGAAAATGTCTTCACTAAATTTCAAATGATTTGCTCTCCCTGTAATTCTAAGAAGTCTCGACGTGCCTTCCCCACCTTTCCATTCAAGCAAAACAAACACATTGGTTTACGTAAAATAAAAAATTATGTGTTGATATATTTGGGTGAAATGAAAAATTCTTTGAGGGGAATTTCGTGATGCCTACGTGCAAAAAGTTGCCTTTAAGCACAATATCACTGTAAAAATTTCGTGGTTTTTGTATCATGGTCTTGAGGTGCCCCAGTGAACTTACTTTCTGCTGAAGAAGCCTGTCACCAATTATACAGTTCTTTCTACTGCCTATGTAGGCTATATGATGGGAAACCACAGAAATTCAAAATAAATGTGACAGTTCCATTAGCGCAAGTTTCCAGCTCTTCATGACTTAAGGACCTGAGCGCAAGCATCAAACTTTTGTTATCCAGCCTGGTCAATACCATTGACATCGCGGGCGTTGATGCCTTCTCAACGACCACCTTGTCACCACCTTTCCGGCTTCGAAGAATGGCCTTATAAACTGGAATCATGATCCGTTTGACAAATTCGTACCTAATCCTAACTTAATAGCTGGTGATTTGGCGACACAGCAACAGCGTTCATCCTGGATTTACAGGGTCTCTTAGCAACAATGATATTCATAGATGATAACATTTACCTTTGGAGTTCCTGTAAAACAATTTTCAAGTCTGCGAACACTCTCCCTATATAAATAAACAGTCCCTCGTCACTAGAGTGTAAATGATCTGCGACCATGACCCCTAAAATAGATGCTTCCGACAGCTTCTCACACGGAGTTAACCCTAACAGCTTTAGCTGGACTGAAATCTTAAAGCTGTCTAACATTGCTTAAATGTATTGGTAATAAAGTCTATGCTCACAGTGTTTTCCAGAAAATGGCTAAGGTAGGTACTGCCAGTCCTATTCCCCCAGTCTTGGAGAGAATCGGGGAATTAACCACTGTCGCACCATTTAAATCTACATTGTACGATACAACCCGTTCCTTATTGGATCACCAAAAAATCTGAGGAAGCCAAATTCAAACTCTCCCTCTAAGGGTTGAACCAATGGGCTTAGTAGCCTATCGTCAGACTCGATCAATCTTTGGACTTGTTTCTGGTCAGATTTTTTCTACATCTTTCTACCCCCGTGATATTGGAAAAATCAATTTAGGCATAAAAGGACTCCTAATCAGGAACAAAAATAGACAACTAAACTACAAAGTGTATTGTTGCTAGGTTAATATGGAAATAAAACTTTGTTTTGGTTATTGGAGCATTATTTAACGAAAATAAGCTAGAAATGAGCCTGTAGTATGGCTACACACACGCCTTAAAGGTACATTCCTGCCAACACCATTTTTCCCGCTCCTTGTCCTATAACAGCCACGCGGAGATCTCCATTTGTGCATGTAACCGTCGCACTATTTTGCTAGATTTGGCGTAGTAAACACAAAAATTGTGTCGTACACAAACCGGAAAGATTTTTGTACTTTAACATCACACTTTTATAACTTTTTAGGCTACTATCTTACAATTTTTCGCATAAATAATTTTAATTTTTACCACAGTAGTGTTTTATATTTTTGATTTCATGGTCCTTACCATATTAGCAAACGATTAAAAATTAGCACATGCACACACACACACACACAAATGAAACGTCACGGTTATAGCAAAGTAAATATTAGCAGGAAGCTTTTGAATTAGTTCCCAATATTCAACAGAAAATCTCCCCTATGGTACACTTTAAAAGGGATTTTTAGCAATGGATTGACTAACAGGAAGTAAAATAGGCCTTTGGGGCCGTACTTCATGTGGAAGTTCGAGAAAAGACTAAAATACCAGGGCCTGCACTGGTTAATTTTAGTTTTTATTGCCCACACGAAAATATACATTACCTATTTCATAGCAGTTCCCCCTTTGAGCACTTAACTCCCCAAGAAAGTTGTCTTCCCTGCTGAGCTTGTACTATTGCGCATATTCGGAAGTAGGCTAGCTTATATAAGCCTCTGCGTAACAGATTGTCTTCATCTTTCTTCCAACCCCTTGAACCTAGTTCATAGAGGGGAGGATGGGCAGGTTTAGGTAGGACCTTGGCGGAAGGACCTTGGCCTTTGATTTCAAAGGTCGTTGGTTCGATTCCCCACTCAGGCAGACTGACATACAAGTCCAAAAGGCAACGTAAATAGGTTTGCATACGTATTTAGTTACGTAATGTACATTTTCGTATACGCAATAAAAACTAAAATTAACCAGGTGCAGTCCCTGGGACAAAAATCGACATTACCTATTTTATAGCACACTTCCGTCACCTAGGAGGAGGGCTAGGTTCGAGCTACCCGTAGTACTCACGCTTGTAGGGAGCAGAGTCCAGCTGAATAGGGTCGAGGATCGACCAGCTGATTCTAAGGACAGGTGAGAGGTTGGGAAAGCGATCCTTCATTCATTATCTCTCTTTTTTGTCGCAACTGGGTGTCCAACACCTAGGGGAACAAGGTATGAAGCGGGTGTTGAGGAATGAAACCTGCTTACCTTGTTAAGGGAATGATCGTAGACGCTTGTGATGTTGCTGTCATCAGGCAGGTTGAAGTTTGACGGACTGGGAAACACATGTCGACAATTTGAAGGCGAAGGATCAGACTGTCATGAAGATGAAGGGTAAAGTTGGAGGATCAGTGGCTCCTTCCGTTGTGAGTTCTACGCTTCTAGAATGGTATGCTTCGATGCTTCTAGAATGGTTCTATGCTTCCGTTGCGTGTGGGCCTTTAGCAGATGAGAGCAAAATGATTGATATGAACAGGCTGAGCATTTATAGTGAACTTAGTGATAACTAAAAATATTCTTGTGCGAGGATGCATAATCCGAAACTCGTATTGCAAGAGGAGCTCTGTAGTAGGACCCTCGCGGATCCCATCCTAAAATAAGTCCAGATAAAGTTGAATTGAGATCGTCTATTGGAGGACACGGAATCCTAAAATTACACCTTTGGAGCGTGTACGGCAAGGGGAGCAAGGTGGGTCCCTGGAAGATACCGTGGAATGAGGTGAAATCACGTGAAATACTGGGACAAATCCCGGGGAGTGAGGGATCGCCGAGCCGTGTTGGATGGATCGTGGTAGGGAGAATTCAGAGGTGACAAAGCATTACGGTGTAGGTCTAGGATGCTGGTGAGGTTCATGGTTGTTGTGAGGTTGATGGTGAGCCAAAAGCAGCCGACAAGGGAGCGTTGTGCGGGCGACGGGTGTGCGACCTAGCATAGTAATATGCGCGCCATAGCGGAGAGGAGGGGATCGGTGAGGGCCATCGTAATGTGATTCGAGTAAAGCGTAGTTTATTCGTAACGAACGATTACGGCGGGTAACATCCTCTAGTTCGTTTGACAGAGCTGTATTAAGCTTTTGTAGTCGAGCATTTTCTTCTTGGATAGCTGCAGTCAAAGCAGCGGTTTCTCGTAGCGTCGAAATGTCAGAAGCGGCAGCGCAGAGCGTAGAAAGCTCAGCCGATGTTTCTGCAATGTTTAGCACGAAGCGGATGTTGATATCTATGTGCTCCATGTCACGAACCGACAATTGCAAATCCCTGGTCAATGCCGCACGTAATACTGAGGCAGAGGAAAAAGAGGGCGGGTCAGAGGCCGGCGGGGTTACTGCTGAGTGAATTAAAGAATTCGGATGGGCAAGTGAAGAAGCGGCTCGTAGTTCAGGCGGATTACGGGACGGTGGATCGATAGATGCCATTAGAATAGGCGGATAGTGAGGTTCATGAGAAGTCTTTCTTTTGGATGTGGGACGGCACAATGGTGTTTCAGTCACTAAAATTGGGTGAATCGGAGCACTATGTTGCAGCGGCGCACGCGATACACGGGCCATGTTAATCCTTGGCGTAGATTTGGTAAAAGTGCTGCCAGACAAATTGGCGGTTGACGAAATGCCGGATGTCCCGGTGACAGCGAGTGCATCACCCGATTTGGGAAGTTGATTTTTTGGCGTTTAGGTTGGGGGGCAGACGTACGGATGGGACCAGGTGAAGAAAGTTTGGTTGCGCTTCTTGGTGAATGACTGTCCGAGGGCGGTGTGGTCCTTGTGGTGTTGGCTTTAGTGTGGTCGAGGGCCTTCTGTCAAACGGCCAGAGCCGCACGCTGACGAGACAGGAATTATTGTTTTCTAATCAACTGTTACTTGGTTGGAGAAATGTCAATGCACATCTTGCACTTCTTTGTGAGACCATCAAGCTACCTATGATATTGACAGCATGGGGGAGGATCGACACAGTTCATCTTATTGAAGAATCCCAGGCAGGTACAAGGTGTTGGAGAAGGCACATTAGGAAACACAGTCAGTGGGACGGGATCCTCTGACGATGATGAATCCGGCATGATGTTGAAGTTGAACAAAGAAGATGCGGAGCACAAAGCGCGGGAAGTCGTCTGGAGGGACGATGGAGGCGATCATAGTGGCAGAGTGCAGAAACAGTGCTACCTGCAGGGGATCAGAAGATCCGCAAGTTGAATCTTGTGCGGAGCGTGGTTACTCATACAGAGAAAAGGAATGTTGTGCTGATGTTAAGAAGGCTGAGGTTAGGGAAGAGTGAAGCCTCAGGCATTCTTGTGGGTATGGCGAGGAATGAAGGGGACCAAGTAGTAGCCAGATTCCCTGAGCCTGTTGATATTAGTGGATCGTAACTTCGGAGCGAGATCATGGTTGTGGTAAAGGAGTAGTGTAAGAGCATATTGCCAACTGGCATTGGATATCATATCATGTGTGGTCCCCCCCCCTTTCTTTACTGTTTTTTTTTTGTCATATATAAATATATATTTTTCTGTCATCTTTTTTTTTTTTTTTTTTTGCAAACATGAAGCCGGTCGAAATAAAAACGGGATCAGTTAGGTCCAAGGAAGCGTAGCATGGGATCGCTTGGTGGAATGGTCATTAAATGCCACACAAGGATAGTAGATCGGTCCTGCCTGCCCTCCT
>JAHWFP010225053.1:17265-39099 GCA_023313725.1 Lithobius niger | reverse complement strand
TCACACCGTTTCCACCAGGACCGTCACCGCTCCCCTCGTCCGCCCCCCCCCCCCCCCCGCTTTGGGAGTGATTGATGGACGATTTCAACCAAGGAGGATCGTGAGCAGAAGGATCCTTGGGAGATTATTAGTAAGGGCATGGTATGCCCTAAATGCCCTCTCGTTCATTCCTCTCTCGCTATTTAGAAGCAAGAAGGTGCAGCTGGAGATCGGGAACTGGAGGCGTGATGGTCGAAGAGCAGGAAGGCCTGGCAGGATCAAGCGGTGTGGTTCGAGGATTGGACGAAGGGATCGGTGACGGTCCTGGTGGAAACGGTGTGATGCCAGAAATGAAAGGCTTGGATCTGACAAGGACTGGAGGAGAATAGTGAAATGACAAGTAGTCCGGGGATCAGAGAGGCGAAAGAGTAGTGCAGTGGATGTCATAGTTGCGATCCTCTCTTTTGGGACACCACAGGAAACAGAGTTCAGACGCAGCTGTCGAAGCGGGCAGAAGGATCGCAGTAGGTTTCATAGGTCCGGATGGGTCGGGAAAGCAACAGTTGATGGGACTGTTGGTCGGGTCGCGGAATTTCTGGGAGATTATAGGAAAGGGTGTGGGCAGTCGTAAGGACTGTGGGGGTGAGAACTGTGGCGAGATTTCAGTGGTTGACCCAAGGGGTTTCGTAGTTACAGGTGAAGGCAGTTGTGGCACGAACAAGGACAGACCACGGTTCTTGAATGCTCCTCTTCGTTCTTCAGCCGGAAAATGGGATAGAAGGTTCGGGAAAACAACCGAGGGCGGAGCCCGGCGCAGGGCTACCCTAGGTAAAGAAGTACGGCCAGAGCACCTACGTGGCACTCGGGAGATATGGAGGCAACGGAGTGATACCTGGAAAGTCTCCGGAGCTGGTAAAGCGGAGCAGAGGGCCGAATCCCCAGAGGGGATCAGGGCAGTCGATAAAGGAGTGCCTCCACTGCAGGCAGAAGCTTTCTGGGACACAAGTAGCGATCCAGAGGTGGCAACAGCTGCCTGTAAGAGTGAAGAGGACATCACAACAGCGGATCGTGGCCAGGATGGATCATGGCAAGACGGATCGACGAAGAGTCGGATCAAACGGGGAAGGCTCGAGGACGACCACAATCGGTGAGAGCCCTAGGAGAAAGATGAAGACGATCCGCTGTGCAGAGGCTTATATATGCTAGCCTGCTTCCGAACATGCACAGTAGTAGGAGCTCAGCAGGAAAGACAACTTTCCACGGGAATTAAGTGCTCAAAGGGAGAACTGCTATAAAATAGGTAATGTAGATTTGTCGGCTATAAAAATGGAGTTGGGACGAATGTACCTTTAAGTCTGTAAGAGGCTCCTGTTTTATGTTCATTGTGTGGCACCTGGCATTACGGATCTAGGACTGGCATCACAAGTTAGCATCATCTCCTAAAGATTTTTTTTTTTTACCGATTTTGACATTCAGTCAGTACAGTGTATTATGGATACACTGAATGAAAATTGACATTTTTTCATCCAACTTTTTTTTTTTTATTTCGAACAATAGGACCACTTCTTCGGTATCAATTGAATTTTGGATCCAGAAAAGTGGTCTGTATTTAAATTTTTTTTTCAAAAACTAAGAAAAGAAAAAAGTTTAGACTTGTACAAATTTGGTTATGCGTTTTTGTATGAGCCACCTTGGAAAAAAGATAGTGCATATGACCCCTCCAAGGGCTCCAGTATATAGGGATCAGCCGATATGAGTTTTTACCGATACGATACCAATGAAGGGTAAACCGATCCGATCCGGTACGATATGATACGATACCGATACAAATGTCAATAATAATAATAATAAATTACTACTAAAAGTTTCAATTTCATACAAAAAAATGCAACTTCGGTTTCTGGTTTTGGATGTGTTCCAACTGTTAGGATTATCCAAAAAGTCCTGCGCAGCAATAACAGCATTTTTACTCTTATTCCTACTTATGGCTTCAGTACATTCGTCGTCTCAGTTAGATTTTAGTTGGCTGTTGTAAAACGAGCGTTGGAACTGTCACGTGCTACACTTTATTATAAACTGAGCAAATGCCTTTGCTTTCCTCACTTGGTTGTTGCTTTTGCCGCGCTTGGTGTCAGTTATGCAGGGAGTGTTTCCTGGCATAACAAATATCTGTATCGGAAGTCTTCTAGTAGTCCAATACCGATATGGCAAAAACACCGATAAATACAGATTATACCGATATCAATATCGGACTATCCCTACCAGTATTGCCAGTGTGTATGCAAACTACCTAACAGCTATTTGAAGAAGCTGCTATTTTATTTTCACCTTATAGTTGGTATTTTGGATGGAAGGGACATGTTTACCACAGTTCTCACCAAAAAGAAAGAAAAATTGTGCCAACATAAACTAACTTTTTATTCATGGAAAGTAATGCCACATTGTTACTACTGAGCTATATTATTTTAGTACAAGAAACACAACAGTTGCAAATATCTGCTAAACAAACAATCTAGCTTAACTGTTACATGCCTCAACTAAGGATAACCAACAAGAACAACAATTGCAAATATCTGCTAAACCAAAGGTCTAGCTACAGATAACGAAAAAAGTACTTATGAAACAAAATGATCTAGGTTAACTATTACATGCGTCAACTAAAGTTTATGACAAGAAAACAATTGCGAATATCTGCTAAACAAAAGATCTAGCTTACTTGTTAATGTCAACAGTACTATAAATAGGTGACAAGAAAAACAACTGCAAATATTTGTTAAAAGATCTAGCTGGATAGTAACACATCTCAGCTAATTATTTAATAAACATCTATATAACAGATAAAAACGATTGCAAATATCTGCTAAAGGAAAATATCTAGCTTAATTACTGCATACATGTTTCATGTTTCAACCATAAAAGACAACTACTTTAATAATAAGAGTAGTACTTCCGACAGCACATCAACCATATACTGGTAATAAAATTAGGTTAGTCAAAAAATATGTTTATGGAGCATTAAGAACATCAATGTTAAACGGGTTCCCCTTTTCTAAGAAACTTAAATATCACTTCATATCATTACTGGCATGGCAAAATTTATTGGAATCACTGGGATAAACATTAGTAGGGTAAAGACTATCTGCTGGGGAAAAACCCATAGACTCGTAGGAACGACATGAAACTGAAGCTACATAACCCCAGTACACTATTACAGGAACAACCAAACTATAAGGGCAATTACATCCATTTTGACATGCATGCTTTACTTTTGGATCATTTACATAATACCTAAACACAAAAATTGCGGTAAGAATACGTTACGTACGTCCGATACAATTTAATTGTTGCATCACCAAAACACGACATCAGGGGTCGAATTTTAAAATGTTGGACCAAGTGCAAAATTTGCACTCCAAAACTAAGTCTGGAGTGCAAAACACCAACTTGGAGTGCAATAAATTTACTAGTCCTGCCCCCCCCCCAAAAAAAAATTCGATTCGCACTAAACCAGATATTAAAACCTTATAACCTTTATCTCACATCCTTCCATAAAAAAAAAATTTACTTCACGCCAAACCCGATGTTAAAACCTTATAGCCTAACCTTTAATCATGTAAATTAGCATGCTAATTGAGGTCTAGTAGCTATGTCTCCAGCAACCCTTCCGAATGTCAATCTAGTAGCATTCGCCACTTGGCCAGCAGTCCTTAGAAAGCACTCGCCATTTCACAATTTCTACTCGCCACATACCAAATACGTCTTGTATGATGCAAGGTTTCTCTAATTTATGCATTAACAAAATTATGCAATTTTTTTAAACTCCAGTATTAATGCAGAAAATTCAGTTATATAGCCCTTCTAAATCTGAGCATAATGCCGCAAACCGTTCGTCTTTAACTTATACGGTTCCAGAGATACCCCTTTTTTAGTGGCATGCTCTGTAGCTAGTCGCTGTTTTGGCGAGTAAGGCTCAATTCCTAGTCGCCAACTGCTGATTTCCACTCGCCAAATGGCGAGTGGCGACCGACATTGGGAAGGGTTGGTGCTGACAGGGAATAAAAGAATTATTTTTAATATGTGTACAACATTTTTGTAATTTGTCAAGCATTGCTCATCCATCAACAGTACTTTACAGTAACTGTACACGTGTTGAGCTACGGAGTGCAAATATTGCACTCCAGCGTGTAAGTTTGAGGTGCAAATTAATGATTTTGGAGTGCAAATTGCACTTTGCTCCTGATTATTTCGACCCCTGCGACATGGAGACCGCCATTGTTTCGCTGGAACGCGCAGAAATTATACCACACGCCATGGCTGTTTGCTGTGACGTGCATATCACGTGACTGGGCTAGTCCAATCATGCAATCAGACGGCCAAACAGCCGTTGTTCTCGTTCGTCATTGGCTAACTCATGGTGACGTCACAGAAAACAGCCATAGCGCATGGTTTAATGCCGACGGATGTCACTCTTCGATTTCGACTCGCAGCCGATTGAGATAGCTCTATTGGCTATGAGAGCTCCAGCGTCTGACGGCCTTAGCTGGCCGACAGTTGTAGTGGCCAGCTAAGATCGTCGGATGCTTGAGCTCTCACAGCCAATAGAGCTATTTCAATCGGCTGCGAGTCGAAATCAAAAAGTGACATTTGTCGGCAATTTCTGCGCGTTCAGGCAAAACAATGGCGGTCTCCATACCGTGTTTTGGTGATGCAATAATTAAATTAAATATCGGATGTACGTAACATATTCTTACCGCAGTTCTTGTGTTTAGTTATTGTGTAAGTGATCCAAAAGTAAAGCATGCATGTCAAAATGGATGTAATTGCTCTTTAAGTATGTAGACATACGTTAAGTCAAACGTTATGTCACTGAAATAGGACAAAGAACAGGCTGAACTAACACGCATGAAATTAAATGTGAATGTGTAGTGGTCGACATTGGCAAAAGTAGCACGATACAATTGGAGCTTTTAGTGAGTTAGGGCACGCTTTTGGCCAACCTGGCGTGCACAGTGCACACATCACTCATTGTCGAAACCTCATTACAATATGAAATTTTTCCACAAGAAACTAGCACCTGGCCTGGTGAAAATCGGCACGTGACGTAACCTAATTTACAACATCAACTTCGATGCTAATGCCACGAAACAGCTAGGCACATGGATATACACGGTGGTCCACAAAAAAACCGACGACTTAAGATTTTCTAAGTCCCAACTTTTCTAGTTAGCACCCATCAGAACCAGGAGAGGACAGCAATTTTCCCGTTTCATTGATTTGATTTATGTCCTCTCCTGGTTCTGAGGGGTGCTAACTAGAAAGGTTGGACTTAGAAACTGTTGGGTCATCAGTTTTTTGTGGACCACCCTGTATAGCTAAGAATTATGTTGAACATACACATTCACTGCATATTAACATGATCCTTAAAGGCAGCTACTTTAACCTAGGATCTGTTGATACATTCAGGGCCATACTGCAACGCAGAATTCACAAAAATAAAGCAGAGTTGGTAAAACTACAAATTAAGTTGGCCTATTTGGTAGCAGCCCTTCAGTTAGCTCAATCACTGCCATGATTTGAAATGCCATTAGCCCATCCCTGCCATGATTTCAAATGCCATTAGCCCACCATTGCCATGATTTGAAATGCCATTAGCTCATCACTACCCTGATTTGAAATGCCATTAGCCCGTCACTGCCATGATTTGAAATGCCATTACCCCATCACTGCCATGATTTGAAATGCCATTAGCCCATCACTGCCATTAACCCATCACTGCCATGATCTGAAATGCAATCGTAGTTACAGCAAAAGCTCCAAATAAATCTGTCCAAAACATAACTTGTTCACAATTTTGGCAAAGTTTTCATCATAACACGTTATAATGAAATTAATGGAAACCTCTGGAAACATTTTGTTATGACCTAATTTCTTTACATCTGGACACGTCGACAATATTTGTTAATCGATATAGAAATTACTGCTGGGAATGTGATTTTCTTTTAAGCGATCTTGTTATAGCCAGGACTTATGATAGTAATTTACATGAAAATCACGTATGGTTGGCAAAACTGAGTTGGACGTTTTATTTACTAGTAGCCTTTTTTTTTTCAGTTGGCCATCATCAGATTTAGAAAGTTTGCATCAGTTAAAGAAAGATCAAATAAATCTACCCACAACAACACTTATTAGGAATTTCAGCAAATTTCTTGTTACGTGAAAGGAAAGCAACATTGTTACTCAAATTGGTTCTTGGGCCCCGTCGCATGGGTTGAAACACCCCAAGACAATGGTTTTTTTTAAGGGTCACCTCAACTTTTTATGTCACTGCCTTTTTCCTAAGATATTGGTGTTCCGTTTTAAATTGTGTTCTGCAACTCCCACCACCTCTTACTGGTTCTTTTATGGCACATGATCCACGAACATGTTAAGCATCACGTGACGTCATGCAAAGCAAGCCAAGGTCATTAGGAATGTTTTTAAAAGTCGGCCACTTCGAGTCGCTTGGACGCGGAAAAAGCTCACCTATTATGAAGTCAAGCTGCTTTTTGCTGAGGAACTTCACCGTAGTTTTTACAGTCAGCAGCTTTTAAGCCACTCACGAGGAAAAAGGTTGCCAAGTTCGTTGAGCTTACGGTGACAGTACGCAGACAAGATGTGTGCATGCACCAATGTCGTAGAGCTCACCGGAGATGCGAACACAAGTGATAAATCTGCATGATACGTGCAAGATTGATAGCTACCAGCGGTGCAATTGTTTAGACTTCACTCTCAACATTGTGAAGTCTACTAATAACGAGATAACACAAGCTTAAAAACGGAATAAAGCGAAGGAAGCCAAACTCAGCGCTCAGCAACAAATGCATTTTTAAAACATCCCTATTGTCACAGTAGCTAGTGCAAGCATGTGTCGTTTAATTTACAATATTAATTGAAAATAATTAGCCACATAATGAAATGCTCTCAAGTTAACTGAAGCATACTTTTACTACTTGCAGCTTCTATGAATCCTACCCCACCACTCCATAAAAAAAACATGTCATAGGGGTCCCCTGTGACCGTGTTTGTTCGGCCTAACGCATTTGAAGGGTTTATTTTACATCCCTCATCTACCTAAAATAGTTAAAGAAATCGAACGCTGACATAAATCAACGCCCAATGAAGCCCAGTAGTGAAGTATAAAGTCATACAGTATACAACGAACCCCAAGGAACAGACCAAACTTAGGGTACTAATATACATACAATGTTCAATTGCAAAATTTTACCAAAAAATTTGTTTGAAGAATAGGTCTAACTGAAGGAAAAATTAAATAAAAATCCTACCTAAGGCCATTAAAAAAAGAAAAGTTGGTTCTCAGGCCCTTCCGCACCGATTTTTTGACGAGAAATAAAAAGAAACGACGCGGCAAAAATAGCAGATAAGATCAAAAATGGTCCTTACTGAGAAATAACAATAAAAAATTACCATTCTTGTAAAATTTTAAGGACATGTGATTAGCAGAATTATGTAGGCAGTGGCCTTTAGTTTACCCAAAATAAAAAATAAATCCCCCAAAATGTATGGAAAAATAAGACCGACAAATATAAAAAATAAAATTCCGCCCGCCCGCACGGATTTCATGAGAAAAATGCCTGAGAACCAACTTTCTTTTAAGTGGCCTAACTATGATGAACACCCAATATGGTATTTTTACAAAGCCTATTAAGTAGAGAACACTTCTCAACATAAAATTACACATACTTTTATATTTTAATAAAGTGTTAGGAAAGTATTCCTAGTCAAGCCTTTTGTTAGGCCTACCCGTATTTTTTTTAAGTAGAAAGTTTCACAAAAAATTGATCGTTTTGATACCCCAATGCACCGTTCGAACCGTTTTTCAAGAGCTGTCCAATGGTGGTCAGAGCGATAGCTACAGTTATACTTAAATGGTTTAACAAAAACAGGTTCCAAAAACCGAAACTGCAAGAAGCTTGATCATAGAGCTTTAAGATTGGGAATTTTTTTTGGCAAATTTTGTTTTGGTATATGAAAGAAACAACTTTACTGGCAGTAATGCATTGAATATTGGTTTCGGTGAAGAAGCATCGGACCGTGTCGGTGTCAGATCAGATCGGTGAAAGTTGGTATCAGGCAAGCCTTAGTATATGTTCCATCTGATGAACGATTTGTTGACATTTTTTGGACGCCACTTTGATTAATTTATACCATTTTGAATTTTTAGCAACAGACATAAAGTCAAGTACACAAATCATTCACGTTCATTTCAATTAATCTACCAAATTTCATTCGAATCTGTTTAAGCGTTTAGCTGAAAAGTGGAAAACACAGAACAAAGACAGATTGCCAAAATGTCAACAAAATGTCAATTTAAAATGAGACTTAGTTTGCTTCGCTCAATTGGTCAAACACGTATACATTTTTACAATCAACCTGGATTGATTTCAGGAACTACAATTTTATCATCATACACCGCATACAAATTTTCACAATTTTGAAAAACGTAGGCCTATTCGTTATAGGCAACTCTGAAAGTCTGGAAAAATTAATTCCGTGACTTTATGCTTAGTTTGGATTTTATCCAACTTTCTCACCTATTTTCCTTTCCCCCGATTTTTCCAGGTCCCGTACGAACCCTGGCTTAGTTACGTTACTACAATTTGTTTTACTGAGGCATGCAACCTGCTAATGGCAGCCATGTTTTGGCCATGTCAGACTTCAAATGAAATTTTACCGAAAATTCAAACAGCAATTAATCTGTTATTTAAAACTTGGCCTGTTGCTTTTTTATTCAAATTCGCACATAAAAAGAATTTAAGAAAATATAAAAACCAGCCAAGCAACACCAATTTTCAAGGTCCAAGGCCCCAGAAGCAACATTCTATTTTTAGTAGTCTTAGTTCGGAATTCTTCTAAAAACGTCGTTATGGAACATTATACTGTGAAACTCCAAATTCAACAAAACGTAAAAACGAATTTAACTTCAGTTCGCTCACTTTCACTTCGCCGAGACCACCTAATCTCGCTAATTTTCGACGATCACTGCCGATTCTTCAGGCTTTAGGATTTTCCGGACTTTTTCTCAGTGGGCCTTGCAAGAACGATCGGAAAAATCAGTGGTGCAGCCCTGCGAATACGGGAGGCTGCAACGCCGCTCAAATTTGAATCCACTAAATGTCCAGGTTGAAGAAAATGTAAGAAAATGTAAGAAAAAGTCCGGAAAATCCTAAAGCCTGAAGAAGACGGCAGTGATCGTCGAAAATTAGCGAGATTAGGTGGTCTCGGCGAAGTGAAAGTGAGCGAACTGAAGTTAAATTCGTTTTTACGTTTTGTTGAGTTCGGAATTCTATATTAGTATATTTTTTTTTTTATCTGCAATGAGTAACGAATAAGTTTTTATGAAAACATCAACGCTGAGGAAACTACAAAAAAAAAAATAAAGGAGTAAAATGATTATAAAAAATGCTGAACAGTCTGTATGTTTTTAACAGTCTGTTGAAATTTTTCACAGGAAGCAGAAATTGGCACTTAAAAGAAGCAGAAGCTTCCAGTACCCTGTCCCAGATCCCAATGGGCGAGTTACACCTCTCTCCTAAGCCCACTGCTAACTTCGACGGGCCTCGTTCCAAAAACATTTTCAGCTACACCACTCTTAATTGTCAAAACTGGATATCCAGTTGATAAAACAGAACCCCATCCCCAATATTCCTGACCCGCTAATTGATCCGCTTTGTAATGCACATTAGAGATTGTGCATTTGCTTAACATTGTACAATTTACATTCCAGATTAGGATACCAGTTGAATACAGACAATTCATTTTCATCAATGATATAAAATGATCTGTCTATTTGTCACCATATCCAAACTTCAGCAGGAACATTTAATTACCGGTAATTGAAAAATTAGTAATGTACATGATCGATGTCAATTAGTGTTGGGCTATACTTGCAATATTTTAATTCTAGTTTGGTACCTTGGTACTCTGCATTTTACGGTACTTGGAAGTGTATTACAATATACCAGTTTTAAGGTCAATGGTTTACAACCTTCCCGTGGTAGTTTATAATTAGTTAAGATTCGTTTTTCACAATTTAAGGTGTTACAAACATTAGAATATATTCTTTTCAATGAATTTAGGCCATGCCAAAAAAAAAAATGGTTTACTGGTGAATTTAAATTTAATTACCAGGCAACCAGGTGTTTTGTTTATTTAACGGACCTCATTTATTTAAAAACATACATCTCAAACCATGAGGAGTGTATGTAGCCAGCCTACAAAGGATATTTTGAAAATATGTTACTTATGTAATCAGCGTATATGAAGTGATATCTTGACTTGATGAAAATAAGCGTGTCTACAGTGATTTCTTCAGCGTATTCTATATCCTAACCACTCTAAAATGATAAGAGTAGAATGTCAAACTTTCGTGAATGGATGGACCAAGATTCAGATTAATTTAATTTTAGCCGCGATATTTAAGACACCCCCGCACCCGCATGCTTCTGTAAACCAAACGTTTTTTTTTTTTTGGGGGGGGTCACCTACTAATATATTGTGTTGTTTCTTTTCCAAGCGGTTGTTTAATAAATAAATAATTAAAAAAAACGTATAAATTTTCGAAAGGAGCTGCTTTCATTGGCTGCTTGTTGGGACTGCAGCAGCGACAGTGATTGCAGTGGCCGAAAAGTGGAATTTTCGCTTGGGTTTGCCAAGTATTGAGGGGGCTGCCAAGGCAAGAAAGGTTTTCTGGGACGAGTTGTAAGATAGGTTTCAATGGTACTCCTCTTTGGTTAGTAGTGCATTTTTTGTTGATTTTAATGGTTTGTCATTTTGAATGTAAGGCCTTGTTATTTTGTAAGTTCTTTGAAGATGGCCTATGTTCAATGCAGCAAAAGGTCGCGTTATACGTTCACAGACTCTCGGGACGCCTCAAAACACCCTCTGTAGTTTCAACAAACGGTGCAGAAGTCTCCCGCCTCCTGATGATTGCCTGATGGACTTGCTGTTGGGCTCATAGCTGAGCCGCCCCCTCACACCGAGTTTCATCAAGTTTACACGGCCAGTTTTTGAGCCCTGACCGTTTGACCTGCTGTGGGACTTAGCCATTTTTTCGAAGTGGCGTCGCAGGGTTAGCAGCAAACAATAAACAGATACTGAAGAACACTAAGTCTTCCCGCAGTTGCTGTAGCTCAAGGGCGGGGAGGGGGGGGGGGGCACCTGTCGGGCAGAGACGGCAGTTCATGCAGTGTTGCAAGAGGTGGCGGCAGACAAGACAGTGAACTTGGCGCCGAGCCGGAAGTGGTGCGGGTTTTGAAACCGGAACTAGGGCTGGACTTGGATGCCCGGTAGGTCTTGGTCCAACGTAGTCACATAATGCCCACGGTGGACTATTTTTTGAAATACATATGACCGATACCAACATGGAGTGTGGCAGCAAAGATGGCAACTTGGAAATTCCTCAACTTCGAAGATCCTCGTATCAGACAATGGCAAGGCATTTATTTCCAAGGTCTTCACCCACCTGTTGGCTTGGCCTAGCTTCAAGCATAACTGCACCACGGCCACCACCCACAGTTCAACACAACTGAGAGGGCGCACCGACCAATGAAGGGATGCACAAGGGCCTTTTTTTACGACTATGAAACAACCTGGGGACCACTCCTTCCTACGCTTCCATACGCCATTAACACGGCACCGTACATCAGTACGGGTGAGACTCCTAACTGATGTGCATAGAAAACTACACACACGCACACTTATATGACACCAATACGACATCTCGCCCCAGCCAAGAGAGCAGAAATATAAAAGCATGTGACCTGATATCTGCGCATCTAGCAGCAGCAGCAGCAAGAGCAGCCATCATAGCTTACAATCACAGGAAGGTTAAATTCAAGATTGGCACAGGCAGAAAAAGGAATCGCTAAGTAGCTGGAACCAATCTTCTAAGCCCCTTACAGAGTGCAAGAGAAAAGAAGTCCAGGACATACTGCATTATTTCCATCCACGACGCAGCAGACGATTCACCGAACTCCAAGCAAGACTAGTCGGTAGTACATGACGGACACTTCATTATTTTAAGCACTACGTCCGGTTTCTTGCAACAATCTGTTCCAGAATCTAGAGGACGAGGACAGGGACACATGGGTTCCACAACAGTAAAGAAGTAGGCTGAATCTGAAGGATCATGGCGAGTGGGAGAAGAACAACTGAAGGAGGACTTCACGCCAAGGAAACGGAAGAGGAAATGGACACTGGATAGGCGAGCTCCATCAAAGATGAGTGAAACAAAACCTTCGGACCTTTCTACTTTTGGGGAGCAACGTGAGGAGCAAGGAACTAAAAATCACAGCAATGTCCGACAATCCCGAAATGCAGGCTCGCAAGCTCAGTCAACTCTATACCAGTGGACGCAGAGACAAGCAGAAAGAAGGACCATCAAGGCAAAAACCGATAATTTGGTCGTTTTACTTTGGTTGTTGTTTATCAACTTACGCCCAACCAAAGGGTCCACGTTTCAATGCTGAAAACTGGCAAATTTCCAACTGTGTTTACTATCAGTCTTCCTCAGGCAATGGTCAGGAAAACCATTTGAACTTCCACTCCTCTTCTTCCGTCGAACTTTTCGTCTGCTCACATTTAAATTTGAAGGAAAATTCAAATCTGAGCAGACAAAAAGTTCGTCGAGACGAGTGGAAGTTCAAGTGGTTCTCCAGACCATCGCCTAAGGATAATTCATCACCTTTCAGCATTGAAATGTCGACCTTTTGGTTGGGTGAAGGTTGTACTTATTATCAAGCATCATCAAGACAACAAACAGGGGGATCTTGAATAGCATCTTTGAAGAAATCAACCGTGCAGTACACCAAACTACAGATTCAGGATTTTCACAAGACTTCACAGTGCAGTGCAACCCATGGACTAAGCCGCACACACCATCCTAAAGTGAACTAAGCCGCACCTTCGGGCAAGTGCAACGAAAGAACAGAAGAGCACAAGCGAGCTCACGCATGAAACGGCATCAAATCGGTTAATTTTTTTTAAGTGTTTGCACAAAAAAATAATGTAACAAATTCTAAAAGGCCAAACCTCCCAAAACTAGAATATCATCTCAGTAAACATAAATCGGATGTAGAAGCAAAAAAAAAACCTAGAAAACGGTCTTGCAGTACACCGTTTGAACACAGGTAACTTGCCAAAACGGAAACAAATTTAACAGTCTTCACAGAAAACTTATGAAAAAAAAAAGCAGGGGTGCAGAATATACCAGATCGCTAAAATGAGGTTCACGGGAAATTTTGGAGAACTGTGGAAATTACCTGCCAACACACCGCAAGCAGCCGATACCCTCAGCGAAGTCACCTTTGAAGCCACTGAGATCCAAAAGCTGTTGAACTCGATTAACACACATTCTGCTCCCGGCCCTGACAGTCTTCATCCTCTGACCCTAAAAGAGCTTGGCCCTGTTATCACTCCTGCTCGAGCCCAACTCTTCAGTAAATCCATGGCAGAGGGCACTCTTCCAACCATGTGGAAACTCGCACATGTCACTCCTATCCAGTATCCACAAAGGGGGCTCAAGATCCTCTGTAAATAATTAGTGCCCAGCCTTACCAGCATTCCCTGCAAAATCATGAAAAAAATTATTTTCAAGACTATGCTTAACTTTGCCATTGACAACAGCACAGTCCACTAGAATCAATATGGAGGGCTCCCTGGTCGGTCAACCACCCACAATCTCATCCACTTCCTCGACAAGATCACTGAGTGGCTTGACACCAAGCTCCAAGCTGATGCAACCTATTTTGACTTAGATAAAGCTTTTGACACTTTACCTCACACCAAACTTCTGAGAGTTCTCAGTGATGTAGGCTACTCAGGTGCACTCCTCGCATGGCTTACGTCTTTCTTCACCAACCGGCACCAGAAGTGTAGTGTGGACGGCCATCTCTCTGCCTCAGTGGAAGTAGTCAGTGGAGTACCACAGGGGAGTGCCCTTGGTCCACTCCTCTTCATTCTTTTCATGAACACCCTGTACGAACATCTTCAAAGTGACAATTGTATTTTCCTCGATGACACCAAGATCTTCGCCGTCTCAAGCAATCTCGTTAGCACTGCGAAACTCCAAGCCGATATCTCCAACATGGTGTCCTGGACGCAAGCCATGGACATGGACCTTAACGGTAGTAAGTGTGCAGTTCTGAGGTATGGCACCCAACATCACCAGGCTGACTATCGCCTTAGCCCAGTAACGCCAATGACAGAGACGAGTTCACAACGAGATCTTGGCATCGTCACTGACCGCGACCTGAATTTCTCCAAGCACATTCAGGCTGCCGTGGCTAAGGCTTATGGGGCCCTCGCCATCATCCGGACCACCTTCTCAACCCTCCCAAGGAAGACCTTCCTCATGCTGTACCGCAGCAAAGTTCGCAGCACTCTGGAGTATGCAGGCCAAGCATGGTGGGTTCGTTTTAAAGAGGACCATGACAAGCTGGAACGTGTCCAGAGACGTGCCACTAAACTTGTTGTGGGACTCAAAACGCGTCCTACCCCGCCGGCTTGCTGCTCTCAAGCGCCCAACACTTCCTTTCCGTGTGGTTAACACCTGGAACAAACTGCCTCGAAGCAACATCGGTTCTGCAGTTCAAACATAGACTGGATGCGGTGCTCCCTTCCATCATCGCCCCCTACAGTTATAAAAACTGGTAGCTTCGTGGGTACCCTGGTGTCAAAAGCTCTTTCTGCTTCTGCTGGGCCTTTTTTTTTTCATATTCATATATTCATATTCACTGAAAAATGGCTTGTCTACATAGTGAACAACTGTAGGAAAATTTTGTGAAAATGTTGTCCAGTAAAAATGTTCTGCACCCCGGAAAAAAAGATGAGTTGTACTCGAAACAGCAGCCATTGAAATCAACAAAAAAATACACTATTAGCTCATCAGGACAAGTCAATCCTATCATACAACTAATCCGACAAAACCTATCTTGGTCTGACTGCGCTCTCAATACCAGGCAAAACCAAGAGAAACCACCAGTTCAGGCCAATGCAAGCACTGGAACTGCTGCAATCCCCAACTGCCAACCAAAGCATTCGAAAATGAAAGCAACCACCTTCGAAACTTCTTGCGGCGTGCTTATCGCTTGGTAAACCACCGTTCCTCGATAAATGAACCAAGAAGTACTTGCAACAAATTTAAAGCAACATAGCTGGCGCCCTTCTGTTATTAAATAAAGATACAAATGCAAACTTTGCAACACCAAATGCAAACTTAAAAAATTCATCGGAATAAGTTCGGTTTATTAAATTCATCGGTTAAAAGTGAGTGCATTATGTTTGGGGAAGCTTTCGATGAAGGGGGAAAACTGGGATGGCGAGATAAGAATGTCGCAGATATATCTAAAATCACCGGTCCTCAGACGGCTAAAATGGCGGCTTTTCACCTGGCTTTAGAAGGGCTGGCTTCTAGTTACACAATAAGTGTGGAAAAGAAACAACACAATACATTATGCCATGGGAAGATATACGTAACGTTTAACTCTTAAATAGTTATTAGTTTCCTTTTGTCCTTGACAGATTTCGTATGTTCAGTTGAGCAGATGGTTTATTTGCCTCTTGAATGCTGAGTCTGCCTTTAAAGGGCTTTAAACTAATTGTTGTAAACAGTGCGAAACTTAACTGTAATTAATAAACAGTAAATCACAGGGCAAAGGCTAACTATCACCAGTGACTTATGGTGGCCTTTTTCAGACTGCAAATATTACCGGTATTTCAACAATGGTTGGTATTACATACTCAAGTTCTGGTACCGTGGGTACTACATTGTGAAAGCAGACATACCGCCCAACTAGGGCTGGGATCAGTTACACGGTTAACCGGAAGCCGTTCCACGTTCGGTTACATGGATTATAAAACCCATATCCGAAAAACGTTTGCTGCGGGAAGTCGGGCACCATTCAAAATCCGCGGTGAACGAGCTAAAAATAGCCACGTGTCATCATTTAGGCATACTAATCGAAACACTCAAAATCAGTGAAAGTAGAAAACCAGGGTGGGTAGGGGGCAGCTTATTTACAAATAATCCGCATCGGCCTGTTGTCCCATTGAAGCTGCTTACTTTCTTCGAAACAAACTGCTGATCGCCAGCGCATACACGAGGCAGTTAAAGACAAGCTGGCCAGCATCTGCCCTCCCCGCATCATGGAGAAGTGGACTCGTCTATACCTAGCGCGAAGGGCAGGGAAGCGGCGTCGTAACACGTAAACGAAATGCGTTGCTACCCGAAAACGCAAACATGCTCATTTTTATGGCTCATGATTTGAAATGAATGGAACATTAACGAAAACATTGTGTTAAATTTAGTTTTTTGTTTTTGGCTTACGTTGTCGTAAATAGGCCTACGCCATCTTGTAGAAATCTTAAAGCTACATAAAGTCAAAATTCTTGATAAAGTAAGTACTTAAATTTATCAACGTCCACTTTCTTCTAGTTTAAATCCCAAAATGCAACATGTAGTCAATAATTGTGCTTGTCTTACCAAGGCCTAACTCATTTTTTTTCAGCTTTGTGTTTTAATAATGTATTACACGGGTGAAATTTTTGGGGCTGTATTTTTTGCTGAAAACGGAAAAACGGTTTTTCGTGTAACCGACCGGAAAAAAAACCGGTTCAACGGAAACTAAAAAACCAGAAAGTACCAGTTCTACGCCCAACACTGTTTGATATTACCGGTGGCTGAACGACAAAATTCCTATTCATAAAAAAAAAGTATTAAAATCATGTCCCCCGCCCCAAGGTCCTACATTATGTAAAGAAATAACAATGACACTCCAAAGGAAACAACCATACAACGACGACCCCTTTACGAGTAACAAGTGAAAGAGGGAAGAGCCCTAATTCCAATCACAGTTGATACAAATTATTAATATCAAGCACCCATCCAATGCCTTTCTTTGCACTACAAGTACTGAAAATGGGAATGCAGAGTATAAAAAAATGACCTGATCTTTCAACCTGTAAACCATCCACTTCCAGCGCATAATCAAAGTTGGGTTACACCGTTCACAAAAGTGGATTAGTAGAGAAACACTTGTGCAAAATGCAACGAATAAACAGTATATTTAGTTAAGTCACATAGGCGCCACAATGCTTAACAAAATTTCCTTCACTGACCTAAATTGTAATAGAATGCCCGTAGCAGCTTCACCAACAGATAAAGCAAAGAGGGTTTTTACATTGGCGACCATATTTTCCTCTACGGAGCACTTTTTATTCTTTGCTGGAATCTGACCACACAGTTCGACAATGACTTCCAGCTGTTGATCAACAGGCTTCTTTAGCCATCCTTCACCTTGCAATACTTCTTTATCGACCAATTTGTACAATAATGCGACAACCAACTGAGAGAAAGAAAGATTTTTCAACTGAGAAGGTATTGGGGAGTCTGGAGGATACACCGCCTTTCCTTTTTCTGGCTGGCATGAGATGCAAACATATTTATGTGACAGCACGTTAATTTTACTTAATGATTCACTATCCACATATAAATGACACAAACCACAACAGAATTGGTTATGTGTGTTAGCCATATGGTATTTTAAAGAAGAATGGTACGTGAACGATTTCTTGCATAACTTGCAAACAAACACCCTTTGCGTTTCACTAACTCTTACATGCTGTACAATCGCAGCAATATCACTCTCACTATGATGTCGATTAGAATTAGCTCGACATTTATGTAATGCAGTGTGTTGTTTTAAGAGCAAATCTTGTTCAAACTGTGCATTGCATAAATTGCATGGAAATTCCTTCTTACCAGTGTGACGAATTCTAATATGTCGTTGCAAAACATTGGAATTAGTAAACAAAAATTTGCAGTATTTGCACGTCACAGCAGTGCGATGTTGGAATTTGCTGTGCATTCTCATATGATTACGTAGAGAAGACAACAATTTGTAGCTAGTCCTACATTGTGCACACTTGAACGGTAAATTTTGCGTGTGACTTTCTGCATGCTTCTGTAAGTGACTCTTTTGAGCAAAACGAAGATGGCATTCTTTACAATCAAACATTTTCAAGCCAGCATGTGACAAAATATGACGTACCAACATCTGTTTGCTTGTAATGATAGTTGAACACTCTCCGCATTTATACCCGTCTTGCGTAGTAGGACTAGACCCGACATTTCTTTCTTTATGTTGAGTGTCGCTACTTGAAACATTATGTATTCTTGAGTGAAGCAGCAAACCATGGCTTGATTTGCATTCCAAACCACATTCTGTACATCGAGAAATTTCAACTTCTTTATTATGCCATTGCGAGTGAATTAGCAATCCGTGGCTCGATTTGCACTCCATGCCACATGCACTACACTTCAAATTAGCCTTTTCATTCGCGTGCTTCTTTGCAGAATGAATGAGCAATCCGTGATTAGATTTGAATTCCATGTCACACTCCCCACACTTCAATTTATTGTTCTTATTCACGTGTTTCTGAGAATGAAGTTGCAATTCAGGACCAGACTTGCATCCCAAGCCGCATTTTTGGCACTTGAACTTCCTCTGTTCGTTTGTATGTATTCGCGAGTGACGCAGCAAACCGTGGTCAGACTTGCATTCCAAGCCACACTTCAGACACTTGAACTTACCCTGTGCAGTGGTATGTCTCCGTGAATGAAGCAACAATCCGTGACTTGATTTGCATTGAACACCACACAAACGACATTCTGTAATCGAACTAACCTCTTGTGCACCTTTTATCTGCTGATCCTGTTCGTTATTCTCTTGTGCTATTTTTAATTGCTGGTCGTGTATTACCAAATGTTGACTTAAATGTGCATTTTTACTAAACTGTGCACCACACATGCTACATTCCAATTTCTGTTTATTTGTGTGACGAGCTTCAATATGACGCTGTAACGTTGCAGCACCAAAAAAATAAAATTTGCAAAAATTGCATGTAAGGCGATTACAGTTTTCGTCATTGTGCATGTTAAGATGAGAATTAAGGCCACCAAGATTGTAGAAGCTAGCAGTGCATACCTTGCATTTAAATGCAGTAGACCGCTGATGGCATGCAATATGTTTCAACAGATGTTGTTTGCCACTGAAACGAAGACCACATTCCTTGCATTTGAACATTTTAAAGCCGGAATGTAAGGCAATATGATGCTTTAGTATTTGTTTATGTGCGAAAGTTTTTAAACACTCGACACACTGGTAAACATTTCCATACTCGGGACGCACAGGAGCATTTTTTACTTCCATATTATTACGCTGACCGACACGATGTTTTCGAAAATGAAGCAGTAAACCCAGATTTGATGCACATTGCAAGCCACATTCGCGACATTTGAAACTGGGCTTTTCGGCAAGGTGTCTTCGTATGTGAAGTAGCAATCCGTTGCTTGACTTGCATTCCAAACCACATCTGTGACATTTGTAGATGTCATTTTCTGTAATGTGTCTTCTAGCGTGAATTAGCAATCCATGACTCGACTTGCATTCCAAACCACATTTACGACACATGAGATCACTCCTTTGTACATGGCTTCGTGTATGAATTATCAATCCATAACTTGACTTACATTCCAATCCACACTTACTACATTTGAAAATAGCCCTTTCACCAACGTGCTTTTGTGACTTAATTACCAATTGACGACGCATTGCGCCACTATCTGCATGAGTAACGTGCCAACGCGAGTGATTCATCAACCCACGACGTGATGTGAATACCAATGTACATCTGAGACACTTAAAATTATCTTCCCCAATGACGTGACTTCGTGAATGAAGGAGCAAACCGTGGCTCGACTTACAATGCAAGCCACATAAACTGCACTTAGTTGTCTCACTCGTTTCAGGTGAACACTGATTTGTCTTCAAAGTTTGGATATGCGCTGTATGGCTCTTGAATTCTGGGTTTGAAGTGAAGTTTTCTGTAAGCTTAACCTTGCTGACCAGTGAACTTAAATGGACTTGTTCATTTGTTTTCGTCCTACCACTCTGTGGCGAATCAGTGGATTTGTTTAAACTTTTCACTCCACAACAAGTTTGTATATGATTTAACAAAGAACCCCGATACAAAAACAATTTTCCACAATCGTTACATTTCAATGTTTCCCTCTCTTTATAGTCCAAGAGATGCTTTTTCCACTTTGCCTTTTGGCTGTTTAAAAGTTTCTTTTTGCACTGACGGGCACTTGATATTGCGGCACTATGAGAGTGTGTTCTAAGATGAATGTTCAGCAGACTACCAATGCCAACCATTTTACCACACAATCTACAACAAATTTCTTTAGTATGTTCGTTAACTTGATGGTGATGTAAACTAGTCCGTCGTGAAAAGCTGATAGCACATTTCTTGCAGGTGTAAATATGTTTTTGCTTTTTGTCAGTATCCATTGCTGAATCCTTCGGTTTTAAAGAAAATCCTGACTTTTATGGTCCATGGCAAACTTTCGACTGAATATCAGTTCTTTACTTCTGATTATGTCATCTTTGAATGGGTTATAACGAGTCTTGAAATCGCTAAATTGCTTCTATAAGCATAGGGGTTTGGAATAGAACACAAAACCTGGAAATAAAAATTATCAAATATCACTGGTTGTAGTTGTTTGCATTAGCTAAAGTACCTAGTTGCCGTATTACTTTACGAACGACACGCTTTATGTAATCTTTTCTAATAGTATTTGGTTAGTAACACAGGTACAAACTGGTTTACGTTTACATTGTCAATAGTTTTTGGACAGCTAAACAAATGTTTACTTTGAAGCATCAGATTTATAACCGAATTTTACTCAAACTTCAAATAAATACACAACCATTAAATAGTCAGTCAATCACTGGTGTTTTGTGCTTGAACGTCGAGTTTCTTCAGCAGGGTTCCCGCAATTTCCATAAAACACATGGAAAATCAAGGAGTAAAGCTTATGAATATTAAGCTTCCGTCTCACCCATTTATCCACCACCTCGTGCATCCTGGTTACAAAACCGACTGAACTTCAAAGTGGCAAACCATCCAGACAGCAAGACAAACGATTGTAAAGATTAGTTGTCACAAGGGATGATTTTGAACGCTAAAGACTCAAAACCGTCCGATGCAGAAGTAGTAAGTTATGGCAATCACAGGAATCCTGATGAAGAAAGTCAACGTTCAAACACGAAATACCAGTGATTGATTGATATTTGGAAATTTCTAACAACGTTTAAAGGTTGTATATTGTATTTGAAGTATGAATAAAATTCTATAGTTATTTTTCCAAGTACGACAGATAACGCATCAAATAGATGTGGTAGGAACGAGGTAGAAATAAAAGTCCCAAAAATAAACTTGTATAAAGACTACATCACAGCATGTTAGGGATGGTATTAACAGCTGTTTGGATTTTCCTTCACGTTTTAATAGAAGAAATAAGTTAAGGAACTGAAGGGGGGGGGGGGTTGAGGCTTAATGGCGCGTCTACAACTTGGTCATTAGCGCCAAACCAATGAAAACCAATGAATAAAATAAGTACTGCCTGTATTTATTACAGTCAAAACAAGTTTTATGCGATGAAATTAAAACCGGAATACATAGAGCTTTACATGAAACAGTAATATTGTAGTTGACTTGCAGTGGTGATCAGTGCCCGAGTCTGCACCCCGACTCCTTTCATTAAAACTTTTTTTACTACTGTGATTAAATTTTAACATTTTCCCATCCATCTGCAACCCCCCCCCCCTTCCCTAGCTGCTACCCACAGTCAACGCATGCCTCACCCAGATATCCTACTGTTTCACACTTGCACACGCAACCTTGAAAAATATGAATTTTTCTGAAAAAATTACGATTACGAATTACGATATATCA
>JAHWFP010225053.1:0-17165 GCA_023313725.1 Lithobius niger | reverse complement strand
GACAATATCTAGCAAATTTTCGTTAGTCAGTTCACCGGAGATGTAAAACTCAATCGACTATCTTTATCAGGCTCACAAACGTCAATGGAAAATCCTCGTCAAGCAGACGATCGTGTCACTCAAGTTCGGCGGTTGGCGTGGCCTCCGATATTCACAGGGCCGTTACACCACTTGTCTCTAAGCACCTTGCTGGACTCGCCCCGTCGCAATTGTATTCCTGGGTTAGAGGGTCCCTGGATATTCATCGGCACGGCCTTCTCGCGGACGTGGCTTTGAATAGCCAAGGATTCTAAACTTCACAAACCTACAAGAGTTTGAGACGAGCAGAGTTTTTGTGTCTCTCCCCCCCCCCCCCCTACGAAACAAAGACGCCGTTATTCACCAATGTAAATAAAATGGCTTCGATTACTATGGGAGTCAACGGATTCACTTTCAACACTTGACATTGATAACGTACCAGTCTCAATATAGCGGAAACTGTAAAGATTTCCACTTAATTTTCGACAGTTTTGAAAATCTTCGTAGGAATTTCTCCTGCTGTCTTCCTCAGGCATTAACAAAAGCTTCACAACCAGTTAAATCACCCTGCGTGTAACTGCGTGCACTGCGTCTGCAAGATACGATCAACGCGCGACCATAGCCTCCACCATGTAGAAGACCTGTCACTGCCCATTCGGTTTGCTACTCCACCGCGCTCTCTGTCTCTCTGCTAATTCTTCCCTCGCTAAATGTTGTTGGATTGCTGGAGTTGGTAGTGGATGGAGATTCAGGTTCAGACATTTGCTTTGCCTCGAATCTCTAGCCATTGTCAAGCACGAAATAGATGGAAGATTGCTTTTGAATCTCCAACCATCATCAACTCCGGCAAGCCAACATTTAGTGAGGGAAGAATTAGCAGAGACAGAGCACGGTGAAGTAGCAAGGCAAACAGGTAGTGACCGGCCTTCTACGTGGTCAAGGCTATGGTCGCGCGTTGTTTGATTGCTTACACAGAGTGCAGGGCGACGTAACTGGTTGTGAAGCTTTTCTTAATGCCTGAGGAACACAGGAGAAATTCCTACGAAGATTTTCAAAGTTGTCAAAAATTCGCAGAAATATTTACAATTTTTGCTGTTTTGAGACTGGTGTGTTTTAATAATGTCGAGTATGGTTGTAAGTAAGCGTAAATATTGTATCTTCCTCCTTTTTATTATTACATAAAGCACGTAACCTAGTTGGTAAATAGGAAAGGGGTGTTAACTAATGCCCAGCAGCTTTCACATTATGTCTTGGATATTTATGGATCTTTAAATCTTAATCCTGGATTTAAAATGAACATTTCTCCAAGTTCATTTGGTCCCAAAATAAGCACCTTTAAGGACCTTTGGACCATATAAGCACTTGTAAGGTCCTTACAAATGCCAAAATTAAAATAAGGACTTGTAAGCACTGTAAGCACCCTGTGTGAACCTTGCTAATAACTTAAGCCCCACCTGGTGGCAGCCAAACTACCCAGGCTTCCACCCTTCATTCCTCAACCAGGACTAGAAATTCTAGTTATGCTTGATTTAAAAGTCAACCGATAGTCACAAAAGTAACTTGAGATCATCATGCCTGAAACAAGATGTCTACTGTTGTTACAAGCAACTCCCCGTCGTAGAAGCCGCCTCGATAATTTGTATCGCCTAGATTTTTATAGAAAATGGCCGTACTAGAAATATGAAACTCATTCAATTCAACGGTTAAAAGTTCACCACTCATGACGCATACTTTCAAAATTGTGACATCTTGCGAATTTTCGACAAAATTACTTTACTCCTTCAGACACTTTAACAGTTTTTGGAGATTCTGATTGCATCCTTGGTTTTTTTTTTCTGTTTGAATTTGTACAGGAAAATTGCCAAATTTAAACGGGAAAGAAAACCAACGATATAACCAAAGAATCTCCAAAAACCATTGAAGTCGAAAATTTGCAAGCTAAACAGTATTTTAATTTTGAGCTCGGCTGAGCGCAGCTTGTCCCTCTAATAAGCGATCAATCGACAGAGGCAACACCGTTCCCCCACAAAGTGCGCATCACGAGTGATCTTTTTCCAACTAAATTTTTTTTATTATTTAGTTCAATACTGAGTATGGTAGTGGGTTGTAAACCGGCATTCACTTGTCTCGTTGATGAAGATGCTAAACACTGGGCTGTGCTCGTTCACTTTGCTCCAGGTCCCTGGGGAACCGCAGTAGGCATTGGTACTTTTTTTTCACAGTTTCTTGAGATTTTCTGCCATGTCTTAGGGCACGAAAAGGTTAACGGATATTGGTCGACTCGTGTTAAGTTTTTTTATTTTTTCGGTAAAGAATGCCAACAACTTCAGACCGTGACATATGATAGTGACAACATTCAAAATCTTGCAAAAAAAATAATCTTTAATTGACAACTACAACAGACATCAACTGAAAAAATATTAGGAGTGGCATAACACCAGCAGAACTGGGTGGGATTACGCATAGTGATGTCACCATGGAATAAACGTATCTCGGAATTAAATTCTGACAAATTTAACTTAACTTTGGTCTGGTAAATTTTCTTAATCGCCTTGCATTTGATTTGGTGTTGCCTTGTACATAGCCTAGTGAATCGTGGATATTAACAAGCTCAAAACTGTTCAGGCTTCAGCTTGACCAAGTGATAGACTGCCATTAATAGGCCTAAATGTGGGTGTAACATTCAGTAGAATGTAGCCCCACACAAGCAGTTGTTTCTGCTGTGCAGCATGCTGAAGCCAGTACAGCTTTGAGCTTCTTAATTTACCAACAGCAAGATGCCTATGATATCAACACAGAATTCTCTACTGACGAGCCCAAACAAAGGCGAAATCTGTCTAGAGATCTCCACAGAAAAGAAATCTGTGCTATATCAAACAGACATTGAAAGTTTTTCTAAGTTATTATTAGGATCCAGAAATGCAATTTTTTGCTTTCTAACTTACGAAAAAGAATGAGAACAACATTTTTTAAGTTTTTAGTGAGTCTACAGTCAACTAAAGTACTTTTCAACTAAAGTAACGTTATTTTTACAGAAATCGATGCACATGTCATGTAGCGAATGCTTTTCTCATATCGATATTTTGATTGAAGTTGGGTTTTTCGACCCGTAGTTTCCCTTCGAAGCTACGACATATATATGTATATACGTCGTTACTACATTTGGGACGATTTTTTTTTGGACGTATTATCTACGTTCATACTGTTTAAAATAAAGAAACAAATTTTTCAGAGTAACGCCATGAAAAAAAATTGTGCTAATGACCCAATTTTTATTGCGACTTTTGAGAGGAACGCGTTATTGTTTTGCGTCTCGAGCATATCAGAGCAAAATACAAGACAAATTAAGTTGAGCTTCCGACCTTCAGGTCTTAAACCACTCTATATTTATTTGTATAGCCGATGTTTTTTTTTTGCTTTTTTAAATAGCAAAAACTGTATTTTGAAAAAAATTTCCTAAATTTTGAAAAAACTAAGTCAAAAGCCTGGTCATCGGGTCACTTTTGTAAAATTAAAAATTGTCCGACAAGTAAAGATTTTTTTTTCTTCACTGTCTAACCTGGTTACAATGGGGAAATTTGGTTCTCTTACTGGGGCATTTATAAGATTCTCGATTCCTGCCCCCATAAAATCATTGTCTTGCATAAAAACCCATGGGTTTATATCCGGAGCATGGGCTTAAATTCGAAAATAAGCCCAGGGCTTATATGCGGGGATTTACGATATGTTTTTAGGTTGTTTTAATGTACTTTTAGGTGGTTTGCAAAGCTCCAAATTTAATGTTGCGCATTTTTTATGGGTCGTTCTACATAAGTCTTTTTGATGTGACGTTTCAAAGTCCTTTGTTTTCAGTGGTAACAGCGGAACAAAAATGAACCACCATTTTTGACAAGAACCATTATTTATTTACCTTGCATAATTGTACACACAAACACGTAAAAAGAAGACACCAGCTTCAGAACAATATTGAACTGGTACATTTGTTCTCAATGTTAAAAAGGGCACTAATTTTACAAAAAAAAGATGTCTACACATGCCATCTTGAGTAGCATAAAATTACAACTCTCCACAACTACAAAAAGAATAAATATAATACCATATACAACTTGAGCAAATGAAAGCTGAAAGTTAAATAGGAACACAATTCCTTAACCATACCAATACACAAAACAGCTTGCAAGACTACAATTAAAATGTATCCTGCCTAAAACAAATTTTAAGGATTTCCACCAAGTTTTGAAGTCGTGGTATCAAACGCCTATCAATTACAGTGCACAGTTCCCAAGCTTAAATAAAAAAAATTGGAGATTTCTTACTACGCAATTTTTCAGTGTTTAATTAAAGGTCAATTACATCTATTTTGACACGCACGTTTTACTTTTGGATCACTTACACAACAACTAAAACACAAGAATTGCAGTAGGAATACGTTACGTACATTCGATACAATTTAATTACTGCATCACCAAAATTAATGCTAACAGATAGATCTGTTCTGTTTCGACTCAAGCCCAACGAGATAGCTCTGTTGGATGTAAGTAGCTCAAGCGTCCGACGGCCTTAGGTGGCCACTAATGTCGGCCAGCTAAGACAATCAGACGCTTGAGCTACTCACAGCCAACAGAGCTATTTCTGTGGGCTTCTACCGAAACTTGAGTCAAAACAGAACAGCTCCATCTGGCGACACTAATTTCAGTTGTTCTGCACAAAACAATCGCGGTACCCATTACATGTTTTGGTGATGCAGTAATTAAATTGTTGTATGGGATGTACGTAACGTATTCCTATCGCAATTCTTGTGTTTAGTTATTGTGTAAGTGATCCAAAAGTAAAACATGCATGTCAAAATGGATGTAATTGCCCTTTAATGTTTGAAAGTCCTAATTGGTGGAATAACTTGGGTTTTAAAATCCTGACCTACACTGCCAAAAGGTTGGGGTCAATCCTTAACAAGATATTGCATAATTTTTGTGTTTTTGGCAATTGCTAGTTCCTAAGGGAAAAATTAACCCTTTAAGGACTGCGTTTGCGCTGAGGTCTCGTAACGAACTTTTAGAAAAAAATTCAAAGCGTCTCACCCAGTTGAAGTAAGGGAATGAAACCTGTGTCATTTTTTTCTTTAATGATCTGGCCTTCATATCACATTTTTAGTTTCACTGTAATTGGTTGGAAATTTTCAATCTGACCTGTAGAAGAGCCGTAAATAATGATTATATAGCGGGCGCATTTGGGCGCACCCGTCCTTAAAGGGTTAAAGACAAAAACAACAATAGACAAATTCAGAAAAACATTAAGGCTCATGAATATCATGAAATATTACGAATTCATTCTCTTATGAACGAGACCTAACTGTAAAAGCTAATTAGACCACTAACTTACAGGACATAAAACTTAGGGGGAGGGTGGGAGGGTTGAACAATTGGGTTTAGTATAGTGGTGAACCAATACCATAATGCCGACCCCAAAGCAGAATTTTCTGCCTCTGTCTGCGACATCAATTATCATGGAAAAATTGTCTGCAGCTAATCTGTTTTTCGTGTGGATACGTACGTGCATATGTATTGGTTTTTACTGAATAACTTTTCAGTGCTTTATTCTATTGATCTGGCTCTTCCATCAACGGACAGGTCTCGTCGAGACGATTAAAATGGTGTATTGGATTGTCCAAAACGGGCGAAACGGCAGACCTTTGGTCAAAACGGCACGTTTTGTCTGCGACGGTGCCAGATTATCTGCGACATAGTCGCACGTCGCACCCCTTTCTGCCTTCGCGGAATGCCGATTCCGGTCCCTGTTCCGTACGGTTCCGATTAACACATACCAGTGCCACAGCGAATGGGGAAAAATTAATAATAATGAATTAATTATTATATTCAGGGAGTCCAGGGTTTTGCTGTGGCAAATTTTTATAATAATTATAATTTAATTAAATTAATTAATTTAAATTAAGCTAAAAAAAATAGTTTAAAAAATAACCGGAAAGTTGAATCGATTTTTTTTAATTCTACCCTGGACATGCATTTTTAAATAGGATTTTTGCTTTTTGGATTGGTCCAAGCCTTTAGTGAAGGGTTAAACAAATTAAATTCCCCTTAGTGAAGCTGATATGATTTAAATTTTTTGTTTTCTGGATGTATTAAATTTTTTTTAACTTACATTAAAAACAAAAAATTTAATTAAAATAAAAAAAATAAAGGCTAAATAAGAGCATGCTTGAAGATTTTTGCAGCCCGGATTCTTAAGAGTCTTACCAAAGCTGCGCATACATGAATATTTTCGCAGCCCGGATTTATTTCAGGCACTATTGACTCCAATCAAACGCACCATTTAGAAACACAATGGTGGTGCAGGCCGTGAAACATTAAGCAAAACACGAAGCAACTTAATGACAAAGTCCTGACATCCTTAAGCAAACAGGAATCTACTGTAACGTATTCTACTTAGTATACTAAATGCGATTTTATGGTAATACGATGCAAACTACTCAACAAAAGTTGATGTAAACGGGTAAGTGGCCAATAAAAAAGCGTGAAAATGTGTTAGTTATTCATCCAAGATCTAATGTCAAGCACAGTTTTTCGATGATTTAAGCTACTGAAATTTATTTTCTATTCCAAGATCTCAAAGATGTTCTTTCCAACTATCGCATACTCCTGGAAATGGGAAAGTAGATGACAATATCAAGTTATTGAGTCTGTGCCAATTTTTGAAAAGTAGTCAGTATCGGCCATGGAACCGTACTCAGAACCGGAATTGGCACACCACTAGTTTAGTAACAGGATTGTTAAACTAGTCAACAGAAAGCCCCATAAGCAGGTGTTACTTACAGCGCGATTACTGATACGTCAAAAAATGCTGCCGGTCACAAACCGTAGACGCTGATGCCAATAAGTTTTAAACAGCCCCGAATTCACATAAATTTGAATCAACAAAATTTCAAATTAGAGATGTAAGCCTCTAACTACCATAAAATTCTGAAATATTTAACACTTTTTTTTAGTGCAAGTTGTGTCAAACAAGGAAAATTTAAGTTTGGGTTAAAGAATACTGATGTTATCATTGTACGAGTCGAAAGATAAAAGGGAAAACTGAACGAGACAAAGGGGTCACAAGACTGTCCATACCTTTCCTTCATATCTGGTTTAGGTAGACTACTAACGTTGACACACCAGGCATGATCAAGTTGAAGAGATTTACAGTTCATGGAAAATACTCGCTACAAGACGGGTATTCTGAATGAACTATACAAGTACCAAAACTAAAAAAATATTTAGAACATCCAAATAATACCATCTGTTTCAAAAAATCCAATTTAGAAAGTTTAAAAGTTTATTATTTTTCATTATCTAATTTGTTCGAGTCTTAGTCAAGTGATGGTCCAGACAACACAAAAATACCTCCCCAAGGAAGCTGAAAGAGATTAGCGAAGTACACTTCAAAATTTCAGCAACAAAAGATACCAAACATCCATTGCTCAACTTCAAAAGAAACAAAGAAAAAAAAATAAGTAATGAAAGACATGTAATATATTGTACATGATAGATAAGTAGTTCAAAAATCAACAATATCAAAAGAAGACACCACCACTTAATATCACTAGGTGACAATATGTCACACCATTCATCCTGACAGAAGAAACCACCCTACACAGTAGCAACACTCGACAAACACTTGCAATCATGCACACATTGAGAAAGCAAAAGAACATTAGTACGATTCATAAACTGATGAAGACGAAGAACACTAAAAAAAAAAAACATATTTTTTATAACTAGCTTGGACTGGGAATTACAAAGCTTTCTGAAGTTTTCAAAATCAACCACCTTATTGCCACAATGATAGTTCTCCCTCTGAGGTAAAAATCAATCCACCAAGAGTTGAGTAAAGAACGCTCATCAAACTACAATGAAATCACAACTAAGCAACACAAATCTGCTGGCATTGCATAATACCTATCGAAGCAGCAAAATGAGTTACAGCATTTAAAGTTGGACAACAGCCCACTTCGCATATGCTTAACTGATGTCCAGCCGTAATAGAGAACTTTCACCCACCAAGTCTGTTCAGGTGACAACTGTACGATATCTGGGGGATGGTAGGTTGTACTGCGTGTCTAGTGAGCATCATTGCCAGAACAACGCTTGAACGAATCGATGCACAGCTCGTGCAGATAGATTTTAACCCCACAAAGCAGGTGGTGCCACGACTACTTTGTAATTACTACCTTTGATCCGTAGTTGACGTGGTGGCTGCCATTAAACCAATTGTCCCTACGAGTAATTTTTCAAAGCAGGAAGAAGAAAAAAAGGAAAACTGTCTGCACTGTACGGTTTATAGGAGTTTCAGATAGAGAAAATCAGCTGAGAATAGGAGCAAGCATCATCTCCCCATTGCCACAGTTAAAAAAGTAAGTGTAGGTAGACAGAATTGTTTTAATACCAAAAATCGCTCCGAAAAAGCTATCTCCTGGATTTGTACTGCCTTTGTGTATTTGATTAATTCAGTATTGGCCAATTTAATGATCGACTGGTGATCGGTACAGCCTTATAAGCACGGAAACATGTGTTCTGCGATTAGAGAATTTTTCAGAATTTTTGTGATTTTTTTAATTGTTTATTTTTGTAATTTCCATCAAATAGCCAATGTTTGTGTTGCCAGAGGAGTTCACTGAGCTAAACTTAATATCGCGGAATTTGCAGAATCAAGGATTTTTTAAAAAGAAAAACACATAATTGGTAGGTGTGCGAGTACAATAATCTTAATTCAAGTAGAGCAGAGTTTGCAACGGAAGTTGAGTATCGAGTCAAGTTAGAGTATCTACTGAACATAGTTTGTTTGCAAGTTTCTTTTTAATTTGCCATAATAACTTAAATGCTTCTGAACGGGCTGTAAGGGTCAATGGGCTCAAATGGTTTTCCAATTTCAAGGATATAACTTAAAAACGCTTTGATCTAATGGCTTTTACTTTAAACTAAAGGAAAGCGCTTGTCAAGACGATGAACTATATACGGTATATTGGAATGTCAAACCGGTAAACAAATTTGGCAAAGTTATCGCACGCGCACTGGGTTCAAATTCTTCAGAGTACAGATGCGAGCAACGAGCCGACCTCGAATGCAAGTTCCACACTCGACTCAGTTGTTGACTTAATGCACAAATTCGGTAAATCAAAGAAAACCATAATATTGCAACAGTGTGGGTGATCTTCAAAAGCACAAGCTTATGCCAGGTTATTCCGTTAATTTCTAGATAGTATAAAGCAAGAAACTTGGCAGGGATTCAACACTGTGCGCAATTATATTAAACCATAATTGCAGCAGTGTGGGTGATCTACAAAAATGTAACCAAAGGCCAGGTTATTTCCCGTTTAATTTCTAGATACCAGTAGAACAAACTGAGAAACTTGACAGGGATTCAACTTTCTGCACAATCATGTTAACAAAAATGTATCAGGTTTAGGGACAGGGTTCAACTTTTGCTTAATTCGTGCAGCGGAATTTGAAAAAATTATCACAGAAACCTTGGGTTTCGCTGCAGAAAGTTGTAGGAATAGCAATGAAGTTTTCGCGGAAAACAAACGCGGGTCTCTACTTATAAGCAGAGGTGTGCGATGCCAGGTTTTTCTACTCAATACAGATACCGATACTTTACGAGTATTAGCATCACAATACTTTCTCGAAATTGAATTTCGATACTTCAAGAATTAAAGAAACTTAACCGATGTTAAGTTTCGTCGATGGTAACCGATGAAGTGCTCAAAGCAAAACTGACTATTCAAGTCTTCGCAACTTCATAATGATTCAGCGAAAAAATGAACCATCTTCTACTTTGAATTTGAGTGTTAAATTTGTGGTTTAATTCATAATGATTAAAGATAGGCCTAAAAAAATTGTTTATACTTTTTGATACGGCGATACTTTCCGATACCCAATATTAAGTTTCAATACCAAGGATCAGTATCAAAATTAAGCAGTATCGCACACTACTGCTTATAAGGAACCTCGTTTTCTATGCCTTCAGGTTCTAGCAACGCTCCCATGCAACTTCAATGGGTACAAAATAGGAAATATATGGCTTTTTTTGCTAAAAAAAAATAGCTTTGTAGGAAAATCAAATAAAATTTATAGGTTTATAGGAATTGATAGGACTAGGTTTATAGGAATGGATGCAATGGTTAGAAACGTTATGCAATTCTGGCAACTTTCCCACCTAAAATTTAAACTGTAAAAAATGCCCGTTTCAAACTGATTAGGCCTACTTCTAATTTCATAAAGCTACTACGTTACTTCAAAGTTTAAAAAAAAATGGACTGCTCTGTACTAAGGAAAAACATCAAAAGGACAACGCGATTTGAAATGTGTTAGGTGGAAATGGGGTAGAGAATGATACACCTCGTACCCCAGCTACATTAGGTTAGCGTTGTGAGGTTATTTATTGGGTGCACCTTGCACTTAACATTTTGCCTCACTGAAGCTCTCAGCGTTTGCCGGCGTCCTAATGACGTCATTCTCATAGCGTGTTGCGACGTTCTAGTTCTATATTCTTAAGTTACATTTAAACTCTTATTATATTTTTTAATTAATTTATTGTAAGTAATTTGTTAACATGTAATTTTTTAATTTCACTGTATTGTCTTTAAATCATGTAATTGATACTATGTAAATGTGGTTTAAATGTTTTGCGCCTGCGCAGATTGTACCATTTTAGGTGCGTTTACAATATAAAATGCTATGCACATTTTCCTGAGGCAGTGAGCGTCAGTCGTCGACGGAGACGGATTGGTTTCTGCGCTTTGGCTGGAGCATGGGCGTGGCTCCTCGAGTGAAGGTGGTTATGCCGCCGCCACGATCGCTTCGTTATTTATCAGCCAAATAACCAAAACTGTATCTTCAGTCACCAGGACTCTTGGACCATATTTTGATTACTTTGATGTCATTCACGTACAAAAAGGAAAGCTCTACAAATGGACAGAGACTAAAAATGTAAGTCTTATATGAATTGAATTTTTACCGTAATTACACTGACGCTTACTTAATTAAATTTTAATACCGAGAAACAGTTTGGTTGCTCCGCATGTTGTAAATATGAACTTTCGTCAGCAGAGGTTATCAACCATATTTAAAATGGACTAGACCAAATTGTCACAGAGCTGAAAGGGGTGCCAATCGATTATAACTCTGAAACCAAACATAGTTAAGACTTAATCCAAAGGCAAGTTTTGGCTAATGCTGATTTTTCTTGACTTTGTCCTACAGTTTGTATTTTCTCTCGTATGCCGCTAAACAGTTTAACAAAAACTGCAACGCGAGTTAAGAAAAGTCAAGAGTGGTACTTATCTTCGTGTGTTGGTTTATGAAGTCCTTCGTCACGGGAAAGAAGTATTTGCATGTTCGTTTTGAATTACGCAAAAATTCTTCAGTTGCGTGATTTTTGGTACCCAGCTGTGTCGTCGAGCAACCTCTCTTACCAAATCGTACCACGTTTCTCATATTTTTAATGAACGTCGTTTTTTGTTTGATAAAAAAAAAAAAGGTTTGATGTTAAACATTAATGGGCGCAAGTCATTGTTGGAATTAATTTTAATACAAATCCTGTGAACTAAGTTTCTGCAATCTCAGTTTTTCGAGAAACATGAGTGTGTATTAATTTTTGGAGTACCCAAAAATGTTTTGTTAGATTTTAATAAATGACTTATCTTCACATTTGGTATTTTTTTAATCTCAAGCCAACTCAAAGTGCATGCCTAGCTTAAAAGAAATCTTAGGTAGGATGTTTGATTTCAGCTAGTCTAAGCGTTAATTATCAACCCCTAGACGGGAAAACAGCCAAAGCCTAAATTTAGTGTTAACAATTAATTGTGGGGTACGAATATTCTTCACAGCGTAGCAACGATACACATCACTAACCGGGCAAATTTCAATACGGAACCAAAAAATATAGGAGCATTTCATGACTTATGTACACTTGATATGGATCCGACAAAAAAAATTGGAAATATCGGAATGGGGGCTCTATTCCAGGTGACCGAATGTCACAGCAACATACTTTAACTATTCCAGCCTTACACAGGAGCTAAAATGCTATAAATTATTTCTTCCATGCTTTTGTATTCAAGTAGAAGTTCTGTAGCGGCTTCACCCACTGACAAGGTAAAGAGAAGTTTCAGGTTCGCCATCATGCATTCCTCATTGGTGTATGTCTCATTGATAACTGGGTTTTGGCCGCAGAGTTTAACAATGGCTTGGAGCTGTTGGTTAGTCGGCTTCGCTAGGAATGTTTCAGACTCCAAACGTTCTTTCTCAACTAACTTATTCATCAGCAACGCAACTAGTTGCGCAAAAGGCATAATCGACAATCTGTTTCGATCATTCTTCACAAGATTTGTCATCTCCAGTTGCTGTTCATGTATTTCACTGTGTACAAACAAGCCAACATCTTTTGTAAACTGTGCATTACATATGTTACATTGAAATAGTTTCTTGTTTCCATGACGCACGGTAATATGTCGCTTTAAACAGTCACTGCTCTTGAAGAAAAACATGCAGTGTTTGCAACGTGCATTACCTGAATTGGGGTACTTGTGCGCCCTAGACTTATGCATAGTGAGACTAGCTGAACTATGGCAGCTGGCTGTACAAAGGTCACAGCTGTACTCTTTTTTGTTCTCATGTAATACCATGTGCTTACGCAGACCACATTTATTAACAAATCGAAAACCACATTCTATGCATTTGTGCATTCTTAACCCAGAATGAGACAAAATATGTTGAACAAAGTTTGGCAGAGACAGAAGCCAAGCACTCTTCGCATTTGTAAATATCTTCATTTTTCTTAGAATCATTCTTCAGAACGCAGTGTTTCAGGACATGAAGCAGACGTTCATGGCTCGATTTGCATTCCAAACCACACTTAAGACATTTAAAAGCATTTTTTTCTTTTTCGTAGCTATTTCTGTGAAGCAGCAAATCGCACATTGCCCTACGTTTCACGCCCTTTACAGTGGTCTGGGTGGCAGAGCGATTGGCTTTGGAAGTATGAACTGACTTTAATACTTTTTTGTTTATATGGACACGCAAGTGCCCGTTAACTGCCATCATTGTAGCAAACCCTTTATGGCAATATTTACAATTCAGTTGTTGCGGGCTTGGCACCGGGACGGAGTTACTATGATGCAACCTCACATGACCATCAAGAACTTGTTTTGACGCAAATGTTATTCCACAGAATCTGCATTTGTACTCGCGATGAGAAAGAACAGCAGAAATTGGTTTGGAATTGTGTAAGGAATTGGGCGAGTGTACCTCAGCATGGCTAGCAACAGCTTTCAGTGAAGCAAACTTTAATCCACAGACCACACATCTGTAAGCTTGCCCAAATCTAATAGCGCGAAAATTCTTCGACGCCATCTTGGAATATTTACCAAGGTGAAAGCGTTCATGATTGTGAAGGGCAGCATTCGTTGAAAATACTCGCTGGCAAATAGGACATTCAAGTATTGGCTTTGTTTTACAGTCATGAGGACTACTACGACCAACAAGTGATGAAAAACGACTATTTACACCTTTAGAACACATTTCGCTGTGACTTAACAAAGAATTCCTATAAATGTACTTTCTTCCACAGGTTTTACATTTTAATGCATCTTTATTCCGCTTCCCATTTTGACTGTTCATTATTTTTTTCTTGCATTGCTGGGCTGCCCGCAATACTGTACTGCAGTATCCCTTCACAGGTAATGGTCTGGCACCATACTTTTTGGCATAAACCCTACCCAAACCATGCTCATTCACTTGATGGTAGTAGAGGCTAGATCGATGTGAAAAGCGGGTCACACACTTCCTACATGTATAAGTACGTTCGAGAGGTTCTTTGCATTGCTGGGCTGCCTGCAATACTGTACTGCAGTATCCCTTCACAGGTAAAGGTCTGGCACCATATTTTTTGGCATACAGCCTGCCCATAGCATGCTCATTCACTTGATGGTAGTAGAGGCTAGCTCGATGTGAAAAGCGGGTCCCACACTTCCTACATGTATACGCACGTTTGAGAGGTTTATAATCATCCATGATGTGGATTGCAAGATCTTAAATCAATCTTAACAACAAGAACACTAAACTTCTACAAACAAATTTTTCACTGGCAAAGCTGTTACCTTTTGCACACGTACCAAAGTTCAAATGACAATCTTGATGGGCAATGAATGCATCCAATCAAATATTGGGGCTTTTTGCAATGAATCTGTAGGAAAAAACGTTATCAATGTCAGTTAACCGTAAGCTTAATAACAAATGGGAAAACTAACCAAATCCGTTTGAAAGTATAGAAATTTCTGACAGGTTTTCATAAATAGCATGGTTTTATGCAGAGAAATTTTAAGTTTGCTAACTACCACATTGTAGCTTATCACCAAATTTCAGCATTTTCATTGACAAGTTTTAGATAAAGCTAAAACTAAAGGACTAGCAAAAGAGTCCACCAGGTACTTTATGGAAAGAGACATGGCAACGACTGCACGCTAGAGAAGAGAACACCGTTTGTGTACCACTGCCAAATGAGTACCCACTTTTAGCAGCGGATGATGTATTAGGAAACTCGCCTAAAATACAATATTATCAGCCATGCCACTGATGAAAAAGAGGCAGTCATGAATGTACTAATGCTCATCAAGACAGTACTTCATATTTATTGGCCACTTGACCACTGCAGAGGGCGACATGTCGGAGCTTGAAAAGACCACTGAGTACTAACACACATAACAGATTGATGGCATGTAGCCATCAATCGAAAGCCTAACACAATTTAGAGGCTGTTTACGTTGCATACTACATTTGTCCAACAACATGGTGATCAGGTGATACCACATTCAGGCTATGGTGAATTAATAGTATTCATATCATGAATTGAAGTTTTTGAGATGGAAAGGGATAGGAACTTGAGTCCTGCCACTAACGAAAACCAGTACGACTGAAATGGGGACAAACAGAGGCGAATAGGGACAGGAAGCTAACTATTTGTCAGCAAAACAGCAAATTTTAAAGAGCTATTCGATCTATTTAACGTTTTATCAATTTCTCTATTAGGCCTTGCAAAGTTCACAGATCACGGGACAACATCTTTTCAGTGAATGTTGGATCATTGCTAAAATTCATAGTTTTGCCAATTTTATTTGTTCCAAGTTGATATTCCAATACAACTAGCTTGAAACAAGCTTTTCAAGGGTGCACATTTTAAGCCTCTAAGTTAGCTAAAGACTAAGAAGTCAGGGCCTATTTGGTACAAACTAAGAGAAGAAAAAACCTTAAAAAGGAGATGACGTAAATACCATACGCGTTAACTTTTTTTTTTGTAGGTCGAGCGCGTAAGCTCGTCGAGATTGAGTTTTATATCACAAAAGAATAAATAAACAAATAAAAGAAAACCATTTGTTAGCCGGTGTTAGCTTTGATAGCTAAGTAAACCTAACAATTTTATTTGTGTGATCTGACGGAAAATATTTTAATTTTCCGTGGCTTCTAGAAACTAGACATGTTACACAGTTGATTATCCCTACAATGAAATCGGGCGAGTCTATCAATTCTTTGGCTAGAAGTTAAAACTGGTACATTGTTGCCTTGAAAAGAAGTTGAAATTGGCACATTGTTGCCTCGACTAACAATGATGTCATGTGTGGCGCGCGCGAAGGCCAATTATTGCCTTGAAAAGTTGAAACCGACACATTGTCGCCTCCACTAACAGTTTGCTCTGCGCAAACATCTCAGCGGCAAGTCTTAAACGACGTCATGCACGAAGGATATTTATTTTTTAACGGTACGGTTGCTCAAGCTAAAGCGAAAAATTGGGAGTGGGGGGGAGGGGACCCTGAATGGGGAATGCCCGTGTGTTGGGCAGTGCTCTTCTGTAAGCCCTGCACTTTAGAAAATAAAGGTATTGGGGGGTGGGCAATGCGTCTGTTACCATTAAGCATATCATTCGCATTAACTGAACCACAAGGTAAGTCTTTTGGGGGAGGAAAGGGGGACGGGACAGGACACGGTAGGTAGAGGATGGGAGGAAAAGGGGAGTATTCCAGGAAGAAAAATTTACTGTCGCATTCAACATTCAGGCAACACTGAACGAAAACTGGGAAACAACCATGGCTGAAACAAACCCCAGTCGAAGCTAGGTTCGACTGGTAGTTTTTAAAAAGCCATTGTTTATGATGGATACAACAAATTTGAATGCCTGCGACACTTTAACGGTTTCTTGCAAAATTACTATGGTACTATTGTTTTAACGGTGTGGCAATGAACAGTCAGCAAGAGGTGTAGCACTATAAAAATGTCGGCGATCATTCAGCATGATATCTAGCAGTTGAATCGCTTCTAATTCAGCAGTAAAGCAGATAATTTTGTCAAAATGTGATTTTTCTTTCAGCTGAACAAAATTGCAGCAGTCGTAATGCAATGGACTATAATTTAACAATCCATAAAGCCTTCAGATGTAGTACTAATGCCAAACCAAAGTAATCTTCAACTGATCAGTCTATGCTGAGACAATCTTTAACACCGAATTCAACACATTTTCATGATTTACCAGTTCAACTTGCACTTTCATATTTTCAAAATTGCTGTTTCCTCCTTCTCATATGAAAATTAAAAAAAACTTTGTCTAGTGGATGTGAATGTATTGCAACTTGTGAAAATCGTACATGCAAAATCTACCGTATCGTGGTATCTAGGATAGGCTACCCGACAAAATCACCCTCATCGGACTCAAATTCGACAAATAATGCAATTTGTTGCAGATTTGCATGTAAAAACACACTTTTTATCAGACAGACTTACATTCTAATCAGACAATTTGGTAGATTTTGCACGTATGGTGAAAATAAGCTTTGTCAAATTCTTGGCTCACAACTTGTTAAAGAGTTACTATTATAAAAATTATTTTGGGATTTGGCTATGTTCACAATAACCGCAATGATGACAGATGAACATTTGATTCAAAGCTTGTTTGTTTTGATTTACCAGCAAAGTAAGCAACTGAAACAGCTTTGCATTATCACAAACTTAAAAAAGTTACAAGGGAAACCTAAAGACAGCCCCCCCTCCCCCGGAAAAAAAAAAGGAACGGCATAAATATGTTAAGGCAAAAAGGGGAGGAAAAAA
>JAHWFP010225052.1:11348-29523 GCA_023313725.1 Lithobius niger | reverse complement strand
AGGTCTCGAAATTCAGGGCAGCAATTTCCCATAGGTCTCTAATTTGGGGACAAAAAATGTCCCTAAGGTCCTTGAATCAAAGAAAAAGAAATGAAGTTGGTTGTGAAATTGAGGGCAGTTTGTCCCTAAAGTCTGTGATTTGAGGGCTAAAAATATCCCAAGGTTACTGAAATGAAATGGGTCTCGAAATTAAGGGCAATATCGTCCCTTAGTTCCCTAATATGAGGTCAAAAAAAGTCCAAGGTCCCTGAATCAAGGAAAAGAAATGAAGTTGGGTTTCGAAATAATATTGAAAGTAGTGTTGTCCCTTTTCTTTAAATGCCTTTTTGGACAAACCTGAGCTATAGGTTTCACCAATTTTCACCTGCCGATGGTCAAGTGTATAAAATTGTTTGGCACACGGCAGTTTGTCCAAAATGTTGACTTATTAACCTCTCCCCTTCTCAAATTTTCAATAGTTGGTTACGGGACTAAGTTTTTTAGTACAACAATTTGCCAAGTTGGGTGCTGTAATACGTCCAAATGTTGTCACAATGTTTTAAGCATGCTAAACGTAATTTCCATTAATAATCAGCTGTAAAAAAACTGGAAATTCCTCCCACAAAATATCAACCAGCAGGAAAATACTTAGAAATTTGCTTTGAAATTTGCTTTGAATGTTTGGTCAAACGCACGACACGGCACGAAACGTCATATACCACACGGCTTATTGTGCTTTTATTTAAAGGACGTGTTGTTGGTCACATTCGATGTACGAGAACTGATGTTAAGATGAAGTCAGAGTCGCGAAGCCCGACCATGAATGATTGTTTTTATTATTGACAAAAGTAAGGATATTTTTGCTAATCAATGCCTCAGTTATTAATAATAAAGTGTGTCGATAATAATAATTTAATCGGGAATCGGTAAAAAACACTACGGGAAGGAATCTATTGTTGCGAAACGGTATAGGCCTAACTTTGCCTTCGTTTGCATCAATGAAGTCTAAGGCAATTCACTCCTTCTTCGTGGGTTCGTTCGGATATGCGTGTAGAAATTGATCCAATGAATCTGAAGGATTGCGTGAAGCTGCCAGATTTTATGCTAATCAGTGATACTTCTCGAAAACGACACTCCTCGAAAATGATACTTCTCGTGTGTTGTTGACACTGGGCCTCTGACTCTGTGCATATCTTGTTTTTCATCTCATTTCAGACACATTTGTTTTATTTATATTAATTTTAATTGACAAGGGGCATCTGGCTCTGTGCTGTGCTACCTTTTGCTACCTATCCCCTTTTTTTGACATCTTAAATGATGCCCCACTTACTCCCCCCCTTTTAAGGCTGAATATTATCGACTCTTCGAGTCCTTTTCAGGCCTGTGTGCTCCTGAACCTATCATTATTATTATTATTATTAATACAAATAAACGAAAAGTTAATAGGGCTCTACGAATTGAATTAAGAGGTTAATCAATAAAGGATAATACGTGTTACTACAATAATTCTGGTTAACACTTAGAATTATTCCAAGCAGAGTATTATTTGCGTAAAGCCTAATGTACTTCTTTCGTTTGTCATGTTATTATTACCTTTTGTGATTTATCTTATACGAAATCTAATTCGGTAAGTCACAATGTCTCAGCTTGCAAGCTTTAATACTTATCAAGCCATCTTCTTAAACTTACTGCAACTAAAACAATTTTTTAACCAATGAACGCACTGGTTGGCAGCATGACCGATCCATCAATTGCGTGTTGTTGAATCGATACGGCGTCGCAAGGAAACAGAAGCGTTACTCCGCTACGTCGGAGAATCGTTGTTCCACCAGAAGATCAGCACCGCAGATTCATACTCGTAAACGCGTCATGTGACGCGTTCGTTGAGCATGTGACGTTGAGCCACTATTCTATTCTAAATAGCGCATAACGGATCTGTTTATAAGCTCCTCGTAAAGTTCACAAAAATTTCAAAATTGTTTTTTCTTTTTTACGGCATAGCAGGAGCTAATAAATGCATACACGTTCATAGGGCGTGGTGGTGTCCATGTTGTAACTATCGCTTCGTAAAGCATCCGTTGTCACAAAATCGTCTGGCAGGGAAGCTGTGGGTCTCGTTTCCCGGTTCCAGGTCAGTTGTGTCAACATCGCCAGGATCTAAGTTTTACCAAAGCAACGCTAAAAGGCGTCAACTTTCCAGCACGCACGCGAACTGGCGTTAAGTCAGGAGGCGAAACACGCGATATCTACCCGTCGGCCTTAACTCGAAGACGCCATCCGCTTCACCGCTTCACGCTCGTAGAACGCTGATGCACGCGAAGGTGCCGCATACCTTGACTAAATCGAAGCACGCGTGATATTTTTTTGCACCTATCTATTGGGTTAGAACTTTTTCAAAGTAATTTTAAAGTGGATTATGCCAGGAGATAGTTACGACCATGGCAAATTGCCCTTTTTTGTCGGTATTCATCGGAGCGGTGGTCTAACAGAGCCTAAAAAAGACAAAAAAAAAGGATAACAAGGGCTAAGAAAGTGGTGCAACAGCGGGGCAAACGCCCCAAAATAGGGAGGGGGGGGGGGTGGCAATGGGGGGTAAAAAGAGGTTAAAACGGCCAAAGAAAAAAATAATTCCCTAGAAAAAGAGTAATTGCCTCTGCCATCTCGAGAGCTTGTTGCATGTCCCCGCCGCTGCTGGTCATAGTTAAAGATAAATGCTGAACGGGTTGAGGTGGGGAGGGGTAGGCGAGGGGGTTATTGCAAACAAACCGCCAGATAGGATTGTCTCCCTTTTTAAAGTGACGCAATTAGGTTTATATGCTGAAATCGAGAAACGGTAAAAAAAACTTTCTGACAAAGCACGTTTGCCCATAAAATAAATAAAAACGATATGCAATAAATAATGTTTGGATTATTACGTTATGAAGTGAAGTGTCGTTACGTGTCCGAAGTTTGGGTCGCATGTCGCAGCAATTAGCGCTTAACGATTTATAGCCCGATTTTAATGGAGTTTGATGGGCACCATCGCACGCCCAGGATAAATGCAGCTATTGGAGTGAAAAGAAAAAAAAAAAACGTTGATACCGCACGCGTCGTTGTGTGACGTCAGGTTAAAGTCCAGAATTTACGGGCAGGTGGCGGTTAAGGGAGTAGACGGGGGATCTGGGACGTACAACTATATTTACCCTAGTGCCGTATTGCGTAACCTCATCGTAGTTCAATTTTGATCTCCACCCCGTCAACAATTCACGATGATAGCTCTGAATACATTTTTTTAACAGAATTTTTAGATTTCAGAAACGTTTCTCAACCATGGGAAAAGAAATAAAGCTGTAGTTAGAAAAAACATAAATAAACACCTGTAGGTGTAGGAGAGACTATAGTGAGAGTAACTGCGACCAGCATTTGCTAATGAAGTAAACAAGCGCTATAATAATATAAGGATAAAAAGCAAACAATGCACAAACATACAAAAAGCACGACGTTTCGAGGTTACTTTCAACTCGTCATCAAGTACACTAAATCCACAAACGTTTCGTCAACATGTTAAAAAATACAGTTCATACAGCTGATTTCAGCTTTAAGGTGGTACATTTTTTAAAGTTGCAAATAAAACATAGAAAAACGATTTAAAAGAACCGAAGCTTAACCTGGGAAAAACAGATAAGCATTAGGAGAACCAATCGACCTCATCCCTGCGAATGCAGAGGAAAAGTGAATCTAAAGCCTCGATCTTAGTACTATTTTGGTAAAATAGGATTTTGGCGATGTTAAATCAACTGGCTTGGAACCACAGGAATTGAAATCTGCCGATTCGCTCCCAGACGGTTTTGTGCAAACGTTGAAATTCAAAGCGATGGTCACAATATGGTTATCCCAAGTGCTTCGGACTTTACTGGTGTTAAATTTATAGCCGCAGCGAGCGCGGCAGCACGAGCAAGGCAGACACCAGTCATAATAAGTCACAGAAGTTATCATATTTACAGAAAGGTTCTAATTCATATTCCTCTCTTTACCCCTTTAAGCTTTCAGACGTGAGTTCATTAAATTTTAGAAAAGGCAGTTTACAATTACTTCAGCGTTCTCATCAAAACTTACGCTACTACGTACAATTATACACGTGTTCGTTGATGGTCTCGATTTTTTTTATTACATTTTATTCTCAGATCTTGTATAGAATTTTTTTTATTAAATTCTCGTGCTTTTTTCCCATGGGATCGTTTTTCCAGGGATTTTATCCAGGGATTTTTATTCAGGGGATAGTTTTTCCGTGAGATTGTTTTTCTGTGGGATCTTTTTTTCCGGAGACTATTTTATCAGCATTTTCTTGCCGGGGATTTTTTTTCCAGGGAATTTTTTTTTCCGGGACTCGAGGATATTGGTTATAGATCCGGCATTTTTTTGAAGCCTTTTTCCAGAATTTATACGCGAGTTGTCTTCACAACAGCATTCCTTGAATACCTAAATAACCTTAAGTAAAGCCTACTTACTAGTCTAACCACTACATAATCATAATTGAAGGAGTGGTTTGTTTTCTAACCCCAATTCTTTTTTTGTGTGGTTTAAATGTAAATAAGAGCACAGCTTGAAGGGTTATTTTAAGTTTTACTAGGTTTGCGTTAGACTGTTCATTTTATTGAGTGAGGAGGACAGGATATATATAAATAAATATCCGTAGCAAATGTTTTGAAATAGAAAAGTGCTCTTTAACAGCCAGACATAGCATTAAAAGGACCAAACATGCTTTTGTGGCTCTGCCCCAACCCTGCTAGGGAAGCTTACTGCACTTCCCCAGACCCTGTCAGCTAGATAACTGCCTCCCTTGCATCTTCCTTCTAGATCCGCCACCGGCGTAGTCCAGGATATGGATAGATTTAGGCTAGAACCGTCTTTAAAGGGCTTAACTGTAAAATCTGTCCATTTTGGTTTTTTTTCGCCCTGGTTCATCCCATTAAAATCAGGGCGTCTGACTAACTCGTGCAGGCAAATTTCTCCCTCTTTTTAAGCCCTAAAGGCAAAACGCATTAAGGACAGTTTGAGTTACACGTAAACGTAATTCGGACCAAATATTTCTTTCCGCGATTCTCAATACGAATAGAACCAAAGGCAGGGAGGGAAAATGAATGACGTCAAAGATCTAAAAGCACAAACAAACAAGAGCATGCCAGGAATCAGATCTGAGCTCTTGAGCGGTCACCGACTCTTAACGATGCTTTTCGTCCACTTCTTTCTTTCTTTCTCTCTTTCTCAAAGAGTTAAGAGAGAAAAATGTTTGGTTTTTCTTGGTCACCTAGCTGTATAGTCAGTCAGTCACCCCGTTCGTTTATTCGTCTGGTCGCTCCAAGCCGCCATCTTGAATCGCAAGGACGTTGGGCCAATGCAAGGTCGTCGTCGTCACCACCAAAGTGGTACGCTCTGGAATGAAGGAAATTCAAAGAAGACGAATGGATGGACATCAACTGTCAGGCCAGTAGATGCATGCCAACCTGGAAAATAGAGTTCGGCTGTCCGGTGGAGTGGGGATTGGGGGGGGGGGTGGCTAGGAAACACTGTTCTGTGCTCCAAACGTCCGTAAAAGTTAGTAAATCTTAGACCAGATGGCGTAAATGGTCCTTACGGTGGAGTGGAATGTTTTTCTAACTACTTGTTTGAAAATCAAACGTGCGGGTAGCCTGAGCCATTGCCAGGAGTTGTGTGTGGTCTTCGTCTCTTTCCAAATTCGGCAAATCGTCGATACAAAATGGAAGGAAACTGAAGAAAGACGAATGATGAGTGGACATTAAATCGACGTTGCATGCCAGCCAGCCTGGAAGATTTAAGAGCTGGTAGGGGTTAGGGTGGGGAAAGGATTGGTGTGTGTGTGTGGGGGGGGGGGGGGGGAAGAGAAGCGGGGCTAGGCCTTGGTTTTTGCTCCAGACATCCTAAATAGAGAGAAAACCTAATTAGAAATAAAATCGAACTCGTTTGATGTTTAAGGCAAGGTTTAACTGAACCGAAGTTAAAACAGGACAGGGACAAGAATAAATTTTCCTGTAAATTTCAGACTCCGCATTGTTGCAGCACTGTCTTCGCACGCCCGCATTGTCGCTCTGATGACGTCATTTGTGAATTCTACCAAGCCGCAATATGTCATATTGTAACGACCCATTGTCACTTCAAAATTAATATTCATTGTTAGTTGAGATAATGTCATGTGATTAATTGCTGGCACAATATAAAGCATACAAATGCGTGTAATTAGTATAAGACTTCAATTGTAATGGCTCGAGTTAGCTTATCGTTCTTGATTTGATTTGATTTGATTTGTTTATTGAGCTGTAGAGTTCTACATACCTATGCGCTCATGCTAGCCTAACTAATGCTACCTTAACCTAACCTAAGTATGAATCGAGATAGAATTCATGCCGCCACGATCCTGTCATCAACTCACATCCAAAAGTAATTTCGGCTTTCTTGATCAGAAATATTCCCATTTTTGTCCCAACTCCCCCAACTTAAACTCAACCCGGACCAAACCCGTTGTCAGTGTTTCACTGCGACCCCGAAACTGCAAAATACCGGTGAAACCAAATAATAGCCCGAAATCCACCATGATTCTAATTTACCCCAAGTAAGCCTTTCATTTTTTGCATTCCATTTCAGGCCCTAAGCCAAGGCAAGAGTCGTCCCCATAATTCAGGCGAGCTTGAGCTGATCATCGCTCAAATTAACAATGAAACATCACTAGAACTGAACCACGACTTTGTGCTTTATTCCATCTGCTAGGTTTTAATTTGGACTTATACCCCAACCAGTAGCATGGCCCCACGTTACGTTGCTTGCTAGTCCCTTAACTGTGGCTTTGGTGTTGAGAAGCCGTCGCACGTACCAATGATCGCCACAATACTTCGTTCGATGCTGACAGCTTTGGCGCGGAAGTGTTTTTAACAAACTTGCTGTTAAGTAAAATAAAGAAGAATTACAGCCTGTAATTACATTTCAGTTGACCCTTTGGATCATGATCAGTGTGGGTCAGTGGGTCCAGTCTAGGTCAGTGAGAGAATCCCGGCCACGGGTCATAGAAATCAGTGGGTCAAAAATGGTAACCCATTCTTGCCCTGCGGACACTGTCGTACCAATCTTTCGTTCCTAATCCAGCAATACGGGCAAACGGTCGGTGGGACAATAAAAGCTTTCTACGGCCTACCTCTTAGGGATATATGCCTATTGGTCTCAACGGGTACCAACAGAGTTCTGATATTTGTCGGCTTCTTGTACATTTATACCTTGGACAATACCAAGGCCCACTAGCCCAGCAGATTTTAGCTTTCCTCCAAACGTCCACATCCCCCAAATTCCTCATATTTCAGACATGAACCTACCAGTGGCGTAGTGGTAACACAATAAGTGGAGGAACTGTAGGTGGCGGCTGGCGAACCGGAGGAATGGGATTGGGGGGGGGTTGTAAGAGGGAAGGCTCCCAAATAGCAAAGCTTAATTTTTAAGTTGCGATCGGTGGTGTCACCGTAAATTTATATGGGACAAAAAGTGTAATTTATGATCACAATATTCGTGTGGGGAGCAAACACTTATTTTTAGCTTGTTAAAATCCCCCCCTTCCCCTGGTCCCCTTTAGTAACACCATAGCAAACACCTGAAAATATGTAACATTTTCTTAATCCCACCCACCACCCACCAATTGGATCCATTTCGTTATTACTTCGTTTTTACAAGCTGTATAGAGGGCATAATGACCAGTGATTTTGAGAAAAACAATAATTTCAAATAAAAAAATAATTAAGCCAGAACAATAATTTAGCGAAAATTAGTCCATTACGTTACACTTTTAGATACTATGGTGATACTCCTTCTCTCATAACAGACGGTAACACGTTTGCTCTTGCTCAACACTCCCCCCCCCCCCCCTTCCAGGCGTTATGTAATTTGTGAATGCTCCTTTGCTAAGCTTAACATTGGTATGATTGGAAAGTAAACGGCAATTTCTTTTTTATTATTGTACGGGTCTTAGTTAGCTGAATGTAGGCATTTTTATTATTAATACATTTTTTTTTATTTTTTATTTTTAATGTAATGTAAGAAGCAGCGCGGCGGTGAGGGCGAGATGTTGGCGAGTGCAACCAAGTCAATCAGAGTGGGGAACATGGGAGTTGGATACGTAGACAAAAGAGCAGGTGGCCAGGCGCAACCACACACATTTCTGATTGATTACAGTCAGCAACGTAACAACTCCACAGTTCATGTTACCATGAATTGTTGAATGCTGACAGTGGCTCCAACAATAATAATACAGATGTTGTGGTTGTGGTGCTGAAAAAAAAAATACAAGCATGCCTCTGTTGGGAATAAAATGGCAGAGACCGGCCCACCCCCCGAAAAAGTGATGGAGCGGCGCTCCCTCTGAAAAAATGGTGCAGGAGCGCCGCTCCTGTGCGCTCCTGCACGACTGCACCACTAGAACCTATAATTCAACTGTGGAAGTGTTACTCTCATTACTGTGACAACAAAAAACTTTTGTATTTTGTGATATATTGTTACACCACGCGCCATGGCTGTTTGCTGTGACGTGCATATCACGTGACTGCGCTAGTCCAATCGTACGGCCAAACAGCCGTTGTTCTCGTTCGTCATTGTCTGACTCATGGTGACGTCACAGCAAACAGCCATTACGCATGGTTTAGGAACTTCACTTTTGATTTTAACTTGGTTATCTCCCCACTTTTGATTTAAAACGTGCTTATCTCCCCTCCTCCCCGCTATGCCCCTGAAAAAGGACGAAAATGTGTCTTCTCCCCCAAAGAAAATACTAGTGACGAAACAGCTCACTATAGCCTATAGAGAAGCACTCCACAGTACACACGCCGCATTGGGTGTTGTTCCCCTTCTCCTTGTTGATGTTTAATCGCCAAAAAAACTACCTTAAAATTCCGCAGCAGCAGTGGTGCTCCTAAGAATTTGTTTGTGGGAAGCGGGATGGGGGAGGGGGGGGAGGCAAATTAATTGAAAATGGGGTCCCACGGTTTCTCGGAGCTGTTCCCTACCCCGATCCCAACAATCCAACTCATTTTCAACAAACGTGTTTAGACGTCTGAAGAGCCAATTTTTAGAAGTTTCCTCACTTTTATCAAGTTTTGCGCTTAATCTCGTTTTTTTTTCATTCCCCTCCCCCCTCACTCCCGTACCTTCTCGGTCTGTGCCGCCTTTATTTCCAAGCACAGTTCCGGCAGTGGCGTAGCTACGTCAGGTGGAGCAGGTGGCAAATTAGCCCCCCCCCCCCCTTCCTTAATACACAGAATGGCCCATAAAAACACATGAGCTGAAAATTTTGTTAAGTCCATATTTTTCGTAATTTGTTAATAACTTTTATTTTTGTATTAGTGTAAATGGGGACCATTTTTTCGTACTCTAGACATTCAAGTGGTCCCTATTTTCACTTTTTTTGAAAAGAAAACTTTAAAAAAAAGGGGGGGACGGAGGGACGGGGAGGCTCGCAATTCATTTTTAAAATAGAGTTTATATCAAATTAAATGACTAGTGTACTACAAAAAAGTACCTTTTGTAAATCTAAACAATTTTTTCTTCTTTGGGGAGGGGGGGGGGGGAGGGGTAGGCGCATTACACCCGAAACCGGCTTCTGCAAAGTTTTAGCCGCTGTTGCAGTAATTCTTTATTAGAGGATCCACGGCACACGAAATCATAAATTAAACCACTTTTTCTGTATCCGATTTCTACTTAAAAACGTAATTCCGAACCTGCAGTTTGTGGTAACTTCGAAAACATCATGTGCTCATTACTTAAGTTTAAAGAAACATAAATTTTGGTTTCCGGGCTTTCAGCATTCTGTACGTTTACTTCATAATTCTGTCAAAACTTGGGTATATCTTTGGCGGGCGCGCAACAGCATAATTAAACCAGTTTTTTGTTTTACACCGATTTGGCTTCTTAATAGGTAAAGCTAAACTGGATTTGCGGTTTTGTCGGAAAAGGCGAGTCCGCCGCTTAAGTCTAACGAAACATAATTTCGGTTTTCAAGATTCTGCACATTTCCTTCATAATTCTATCAGGTTGCGGTTAAGTTTTTGCGTAAAATACCGTCGCATCACCCTGATTCACTCTTTATTTACCAAACGCTAATATTTACGCGCTGCGCAACCCGAAACTCGTTCACGACATTCGTATATAATTTGGCTCTTATTTACGAGGTTGCGAGGGAAAGAGAGTATTACCATAAAGTTTTTACAGAACGTGCTTTACATCAACGTCGACTCTATATGCCTGATCTACAACGTCGATATTATGCAGTGGCATTCGCTTCCTATTCGAATATGCAAATAAGAATGAGGAAAAAATGTTTGGGGCAAAAAAAATTATGTTGGCGATGGAAAAAGATGACTGCCGCGCGTTGCATAACGAAACTAACCGTCGTCGAACTTAAAACAATTTCCGGCTTTGGAAAAAAAAAACAAGAGGTCCACCTGTATAGCTATAACCTTCAACACATTTGCATCCGTGTACCGTACTTCTTTTTCATGCTTTAACCTCCTTCTTGTCCACCTGTCTTTGGGGGTAAGGGGCGTTGTTCAGCAGAAGAACTGTGTGGGGAACAAACTGTTGCGGTGTGATTTGGTTAGCGTGGCCGTACACCAAAATCGACAAAACGTCGTTGCAAGACGAAACGTCGCGAGACGTCGCATCTGGTGGAGAGACCCCCCCCGTCACACGAAACTAGAAGAAGCTTCGCTTTGTTGTCGTCAGACGCCTAGGCCGCCCGCGCACTGAGCGACTAGGCCGCGCGGCTAGGTTGCTGCAGCCAATGAAAATTATTAGTGCGTGGTTTTACATAAAAGGTAAGCATTCTCATTGGCTGCAGCGACCTGGCCACGCGTCCAAGTCGCTTAGTGCGCGGGCGGGCTAAAGATGTCTTAGGACGCGTTTACACAAGGACGTCGCAGGGCACGTTTATGCAAGGACAATTTTCTCGCTTACTAGCTTTTACTTGGTCAATACTAAATCTGCTTGCTGCTTCTCGCCTTTGTCGGAGAATGCGGCTTTCGAGTTGTCTATACGTAGTAACTATGGCAACAACGCGAACACAAATTTGCTCCTCGTGCCTCGCGACCCGACGTACGATGCTTGCAACATTACGGCGTCGATTTATGACAACAAGTAAACAATTTTTACGTCAGTACACGACGACGGACAGATTCCTGAACACCGGCATTCGAACGTTTGTCTTCGAATCGATAACTCCGAAATGGACGCCGTGTTGGATTTTGAATTCTCGCTGCGAGTAGTTATTTATTCTACCGTCGTTTGATCACTGCTAGAAGCTGGTTTTTTTCAGCGAGAATAGGAAATTTTGGAAATAGCGTGAAATGGGAACAATGTTGTGGCAATGTTTAAAATAACTGTTGCACTTTATTCTTTATCCGTGTTGTTATTTATAAAACATTTAATTTGTTGTCTATTACCGCATTCATTTAACAGAAACGGGAAATTAATCGTAAATAAATAACGTTTGCCTAGCAAATAGCTTTCGGCGAGCGAGAAGGTCTCATTGCGTAAACGAGCCCTCATCCGGTGTGTGGCTCTAAGCTCATTGCTGTGGTTTTGGAGACGTCTGAAGCACGCTGAGACAGGTTTCGACAAAATGTCCTGTTGTGCACCCTAATGGTTACCCGCCTAAGGACGGCTTGTGCTTCTTGGTAAATGGTGGTGCAGTAGCGGATCCAGGATGAAATTTTAGGAGGCCCCGATTTCACATCAGCTATAGGGGTCGGAAGCATAATTTCCAATCGTGGTCCCAGTTCATAAATTTTAGGGGACCCGGAAGGAGGGGAGCAGGGGGTACGGAAGCAAGACCATTGGTCTTTTTCGTTTTTTTTAGCAGTAACAGAAAGCTATTTGTAAACTTGTTTAAACTAAATTCTCGGCATACTAAATCCGTTCTATTCTTAGAGATTTCTTATTCGATAACTTATTACTTAGTCGATTCTTCATGTGGTGAAATTTTGTCTTCGAGCTATTCTGTTGTCTTAAAAATTGACAACTTTTTTTTTGTTGTAGTGTAAATAGGGATCAATTTTTCGATTCTGAAACCGTAGGGTAAAGAATTTTACAGGTTTTTTTTTTACGTTGGTTTCGTCCTTTTATTCCACTTTCGTCCACTTTAATTTTACTTTCGTCCATATTATATTGCGTATGGTATAACAATGGACGAAAGCAAAATTAGCCACATTCATACATATTCCGACTAAAGGTATAAACCCAACCAAAGAACCCATCAAACGACCATCCTGACTTTCTCCTCCAGCATGAATAATAGCCCCAGCACACATAAAAAGTAAAGCCTTAAACAAAGCATGAGTCAATAAATGAAAATATGCCAAATTAACAAACCCTATAGAAAGAGATAGTTTTATAAACCCTTACTGAACTTAAAGTAGAAAGTGCAGTAACCCTCCTGAAATCCATTTCAAAATTAGCACTAACACCAGCCATAAACATGGTAAGAGTAGAAAACAACAGTAAATAATTAGAAAAAAAACTTCTAGACAAAATCAAAGGACTAAAACGAACCATTAAATAAATCCCAGCAGTAACTAAAGTAGAGGAATCAACCAAAGTAGAAATTGGGGTAGGAGCCGCCATAGCAGCAGGGAGTCACGCAGAAAAAGGAATTTTTGCTCTTTTAGTAAAGGCAGCCAACAAACCAAAACCAACAGTTAACAACCAACAATGTCAGGTAACATAATATTATTACCGTACGCTATCTTAACCAACAGTACACCAGATGCATCATTACGGTTCATTTTATTTGCCCCATCATTTTTTACGGGTGAACTTTTACAATTTTATAAAATTGTATAAAAAGTCACCTGTTTTTTTCCGCTTATTTTTGTTGAATAGTTTGATCACAATTTTTTTTTTTCCATTTTTCATCAGGCTTTTTTTTTTTTTTTTTATCTTTTGGTAATTATTTAGAATCACGTTCCTAGACGAAATATATCGCAACTTTGGATATTTTGGGTCATTTTTGTCTGTGTGTGCGTGAGTGTTTTGCGGCCACTTATTCGTGTCTTCCAAATTCCAGTATAACTTTGGTGGCCGGCTGACATCCGGAATATAACAGCCAAGACGTAAAACACAATTCGAACTTTTACTTCGAATAATTCCGTATCACTTTATCGTTACGAAACTCATTACGGTAGACTTTAATAGAAGTCATTGTAGGTTTTAAAAAAAAAAACAACCCATCTAGATAAGAAAAGGGTTAATTTTTTCTCTCTTAAAAGTTTAACGTCTTGTTGATGTGGACGAACATAAAAAAAAAATGTAAAAAAAAAATATTAGCTACCATGCTCCGTGCCTTCAAGTTTATTTTAACGTTTCTTCTGTTCGGTTTAAAAAATAATAATTTTTGTTTTTCATGTTTTTAATTTTTAATTTTTATTATGCCGCATTCAAACAAGTTGGTAATTTTCGGCGTACCTCCCCAGTAATGGTCCACTGCACCCTAAACGATTTTTTTCTCATTCATAATGGGCCGCCATTAAAATGGTAATTGCTGTAAATTACGGCTTTTTATGACTAATTTAATTGGACAGGCAGCCATTTAATGGCGCAACATCGTACTACTGCAGAAGGAAGGTAGTTGTGGCTTACATAGTTACGACATGATTTCCTATCGACTCCGTTTATGAATTATGGCAAACTGATATTTTAGGGTTAAGTAAACACAGCGTCGTATTTTGGTTGAGGAGCGAGTATGATTGCGCAGTTTTTTTCTTTTTTTTTTCTGAAACGGTAGCTTGGTGGTGAAGTGTTTGTGTTGTGCTACTTTATTTTTAGTTCTAGGAAATTTTTAGTTTTAGAAAAAACTTCTAGGAAACTGAGGAATGTTTACTATCGCTGGACGTAAACGTCCCTTGCAGTAAAGCCACCATGCGGAATGGTTTTTTTGGGGGGGCTGTTAAATGCGTCTTTTTCACCTTTTTAACTCCTAAATACAGCACGGTAGAATCTTCGAGCAATATAAAGAAAATAGCGTAAATAAAAAAAAGCAACAACACTATCGTAGCACTGCCGCGATTTTCAGAACTAAAACCCGATCACGTGATCTACATCAGCCAATTGAAGGACGGAAAATCTGGATCGTGGATGCTGTGTTTAGAATATGGCACAACGCTATCGATATGGTGAACAGGCGTCCTCAAGTACGTTTATGCGTTCTCGTACGGTAACCAAAATTCTAACTTGGAGGCGGTTTTAGCTCTGCCGGCTCGCAACAAAAATCAGTCAATAATGTGAATTCAGAAGCGAATGGGAAAATTGTTTGCCATGAGGGGACGTCTTTTATCTTACTGTCGCGGATTATAAGACAGCAAGCAATTACTCAAACGACGTCGGATTTGGCTAATCCAGGTGTACTATATGGTGTGGTTACCGTGGCAACGATACGTTTGCCATTGCGACTAAATTCTAGCTGCGAAAATGCAAAGGCGAGTCGTTGTGTAAACACGCCCTTAACCCAGGAGCCTAGAGCGTGCGCGGCCTATCTTGAGTTCGCTGCAGAACGAACACAGATAATCGATTGTACGTTTTTGGTAGCAGAGTGCCTTGTTGATATCCAAATGGTTACAAAAACAGTGGCGGCCGTCGATTAAAGTCGCTCCCTTCAAGAATACGTAGCCGCTCATAAAATACTTCCAGGACTCAAGATACGCCGCGCACACTATAGTTCCAATGTGGGTATTGTGGGTGTTTCGTATATCGTGGTTTTTCGTGGAGGGTATTGTTTGGAAGTTTTTTTTTTATATTTTGGTTGACGTTGTGTTCTATCTTGTTCCTCCCCCCCCCCCCCCTCACACCTTTAAGTTTTGTTTTTCTGGGGTCGATTATCATGATGCAGTCGATATCCGGGGTCCATTCAAATCTTCAATTAATCAGTTAATGTACTTTTTGTGCATTTTAAGTGGCTCTCTTCTCTGACCTTTTACAGTCCTAGGCCGAGTCGTGAACAGCGCTGATTTGGGGGGGGGGGGGGGCGGAGGAGGAGGCACACCCGGCTAGGGGAAAAGGGGAGAGTGCTAAAATGAGGCGTAACTTTTTCTACTTTTAATGTGTTAAAATGGAGTCAGGTGGAGCATCAGAAAGGACAGCAAGAGTGTTACACAAACGTTTTCGTGAAGATGTGATACAATATTGAGGTAAAGAATTACGTTAAAATTGAATCGAAATGAAGCCAAATGAAGTCTTGAAAAATCGGGGAAAGAGGTGCCAAAGGGAAGGGGGGGGGGGGGGGCACCAAAAAGCTAAGTCGCCCAGGCGCAAAATTTACCTTTAGCCGCCCTTGATCGCGGCGCACAGTACAGTTCCTCTGCGTCCGTTTCCTTGAACAGTGTATACGCAATAGTTTCTCAATGCGCATTCTGGTTGCTGAGTTTTGAGTAACATCTGCATCTGCATTATACCCAGACTAGAGGAAGCCCGTGCTACGCACGGGGCCGGTCATGAATTAAGTTTACAGACCCACTCCCCCCACCTCCCGGCCCCATTCCCATTCCCCACTCCCATCCCCTCACTCCCACTCCCCACTCCCAACCCCCTAACTCCCACTCCCCACTCCCCACTCGCACTCCCAACTCCCCAACTCCCACTCTCAACTCCTCATTCCCACTCCCATTTTCGCACACACTGGCTAAGAAACGCTTTCACGGATTAAAATTTCTTCAATCCAATTTTTCCGCACACTGGCTGACAAACGGTGATTTTTGTTGGCCTCAGTCACTGAATCTGCGCATCCAGAGGCTGAAATCACAGGATGCACTGTTTAAAGAATGTGAGCGCTGAACCATCATCTTTGCATGAAAAAATTTTTCTGTGGGAAGTCAATAAATAAACTTTCGTAGAACAAAAGTTGAAACCTTTAGCACGGCTGCTTTGGCATTTTCCTTTTCCGGTAGAGGAAAGAAGTAAATCGCTGGCCTACGGCGGCCTAACAATGGCTCATTATTGTTTTATTTATTTATTGTTATGAGAGCCAAAAGGATCTGCGCTCTACTCTACTTAAGCTATTTACTACAGCGGCACCAAATATCCTTACAGACCATAGGAAACCAGGCTCCAACTAGACCCTATTACCCACATTCCAAAAACGCCTGGTCGTCTTACAGAACTTCAAAACCACCCTGTACGGCACCCTTTGACCACCCCACGAGGGAGGCAACTTCAACGCATCTCCCACCACACCACCACTAACAAGTGGTGTTTTGTTTTCACTCACACAGCTTTGATTGTAAACGACTACGTTGCAAGACAGCAATGATCAACCTCGTGCTCAGCAGTGATTGTTGTTGTCCACTTTGAACAATTCAGCTCAGCTCTGAAAGCCTTCATCTGCGAATTAAATAAGCCATTGCATCGTTTCCAGCTGCCAATTTCGAACAACGTAGCTTAGTTTGATTTAAAACTATACGCATTTAGCTGAAACATGGATTCTTTCATTTTATCCATCAACAATCAACAGTTTGGACGATAGTTTTCAATCCTTAGCACGTGCACCAGGAATTGTTAAGCACCGTAGCAAAGACATTAGTTTAGTTTTAAGATTAGCATTAAGGTAGGGTTAGTCTTTAGAAGGAGTGTGTAGCTTTGTGGCTTGTAGGCTCCAGTAAGATTGAATCAATAAATAAATAAATAAATAAATAAGACATTAGCGTAGGAGTGCATAGCGTGTGGGCTGTTAGACTCCTGTAAGTGTAATAAATAAATAAATAAGACATTACATGTGCACGAAAACAATGAGAAGCGATTAAAGTGATTGTTGTCCTTCCGGTTTTCCTTTTATCTTTCCTTTTCCTTTTATCAGCTCAGCCGGGATCCAGAATTATTATGTAGATCGGTCAGCTGAGACCAATTTAGTTTCAAAAGGATAAAAGGTCATTGGTCTCCAGCGTTTGTCATCAGAAAAATAACACTTTTTTATAAATATATTTAGTAAGTAGTAGGCTAAGTATTTATTCAGTAGAGGAAATGGGCGACTTTCTACGTTGGATTAAAGGCCATTGGCCCCAGGACAAAAGCTCTAACAAAAAAGAAAGTATAGGCGTCAACAATGCATGACGTCGATTGTTGGCCAATTTTTGGTGGTTTTTGATTGTTGGGGGTTACATTGATTCAGTCACGTTTCTGAGGAAATGTTTGCGTTGATTGAGTGAGCGAAGCGAACGAAAATCAGCTTTCGTCATAGGAAACAGCACTTTTTCTAAATACAGTTAGTAGGCTAAATATTTATTCAGTAGTGAAAGTTAATCTGGTGAATCTTATTAAATGTGGTGAATGAGTATACACAAAGAGAAGAGAACGTGTAGGCGCAGTTACCGTTTGTTTATGAACTGAAACCATACGAAAAACGCGTACTACACTGATTACTTTTTTGATCATTTGACTGTTTGTTTTTGATGTGGAATTTTTCGTCTTCGCGTAAGTGTTGCAACAAGAAATATCCTCGACCGAAACGAGACGTGGACGAATGAGTGAGCGTCAGCGACAATTCGGCTAGTACTTATTAATATGTAAGCATACCATAAAATCGTTCTGTAATTATAGTGATGTAAAGCAACTATTTTCAACAATGTTATTAATTTTGGGTAAATATTTCATTTTGGCATAGTAGCAAGTTATGGAAATTAGATAAAAATAAGAAAAAGTCTCATATTTCAGGAATTACTCGAAAACTATATTTACAGCAAATGTATAGATACCTTGATTACAGCTAAAATATTGAGCTTTAAAATGAGACCTGGTCATTGGGACAGGGATGTCCCAATGTGGGCAATCAAGACTCTTAGGAACTGGTATTCAACTCAGGAAATGACTGTGCGATGGAGCTGGTCCACCTCTACAGCTTTTGAGACCAGTAATGGTGTGAGACAGGGTGGAGTGTTATCCCCTGCCCAGTTTGGTGTCTATATAGAGTCTCTGAGCCAGGCGCTTCTTAACGAAGGTGTTGGTTGCTATGTTGGTGGCACATGCATCAACAACATTTGTTTTGCCGATGATATGGCAATTATTTGTCCTTCAGCTAAATCCCTTCAAGCACTGCTGGCAGCAAGTGAAAACGTTGCCCAGCAGTTGGACCTTTTGTTTAACCCCGACAAGAGTGTGTGTATCTTCTTTAGACCACGAGGCCTGAAATGGA
>JAHWFP010225052.1:212-11248 GCA_023313725.1 Lithobius niger | reverse complement strand
CCCCCCCCCCCCCCCCCCCCGAAGGTTTTCTTAAGCGATAAATCGGTGAAGCTTGGGCGCAGCTACCGCTACCTTGGGCACATCATCTCGGACGACTTACGGGATGATGCCGACATGCGCTTGCAATGCCGTACGGTGTGTGTTGCTGGCAATGGCTTGAAGGCTAAGTTTAGCTAGTGTGATAGGTTTGTAAAAACCCGTCTTTTCAAGGGACATTGCACAAACCTCTACACAAGTGGCTTATGGATGGACTATAACAAGGCCTCTGTGAACAAACTCAAGAGTTGCATACAACAATGGTGCTAGACGGCTACATGGTAGGTGACCATGGTACAGTGCAAGTAGGTAAATGTTAAGGAATAACCTCCCATCCTTTGGAGCTATCAGAAGAAAAGCTGTTTGAGGAACTCGTGTTTGGGTGCAGGCAGTGACCAGATTTTCACTGTGCAAGGAGTACACCTTCAGTACGTGGCATGCAGTACTGTAGGATGATTGCTTGTAGTTTTTGCTGTGTCGTAATTCATTTCCGTTTGTCCTTTTTTTTATAATCTGTAACTCGGCACTTTTTGTACTCAAGCAAAGGTGCAGTGGACCCCCCAAAAAAAACGTGGGCCGAATTTTTGAAATAAAATAATAATAAATAATTAAAATTGGTTCAGTAGTTCATTCCGAGATATGCGACTTTAAATAATCTGCTTGGCAGCCATTTTGATGCGTGACGTAATCGTTTCTAAGGTTGTTTCCCCGGCTGATTTTTTGTATGTATTTAGTCAAACCCTAAAGTTTAGTGCTGGTATCAAGAAGTGATGTATTTTAAGGGTATTTGCTACTTATTCCACATACTAATAGTATCGTCCCTTTGTTCGGCTAATTTCTTTTTAAAAATACCCAATGAGGGAGCCAATACCACCTCACAAGGTAGAGCGTTCCACACACTCACTATTTTCTACAATCAGGCGAAAAGGACTGGGTCACCAATTTCAGCGCATGACCTCTAGTTTTGCGTGAGGTGCGAATAGGGAAGAAACGTCCGTAATTAAAGTTACAACGGTCTTGTAAAAAGGATTACCTACGTTAGAGTCAAATCGTACTTTAATCGGCGAAGCTTGAGGCAACCAACTCCCAAAATACTAAGCCGCTTGGTATAGCTCATCCCAGAGAGGCCTGGCAAAAATTTGATGAACGAGTATTGCACTGACTCAACGTGATCAATGTCCTTAACAAGATGAGGGGACCAGACTGGACCCTATATTATATTATATTATATTATATTATATTATATTATATTATATTATATTACTAAAAGTTGTACCCAGCTTCGCCCGGGGTTTTGTTTTGCCCATGGTTGTTTCCCAGTTTTCGGTTGGTGTGGCCTAAAGGTTGAACGTGACAGGCAATTTCGGCTGTTGAGTACTCCCCTTTTTCTCCCATCCCGTACGTGCCCTCTCCTATCTTCATTTCCTCCTATTCCCCCCTTTCGTCCCATCATCTCCCGTAAACTGATTTGGTGCCCATCCCAAACTACAATCAAAAATTATCTTTTATGTTCAGTTAAATGGGTAATCATAGGCTTAATGGTAACAGACGCAATGTCCTCCACCCTCCCAATCTCTTTATTTTGTAGCATCAGAATGCCAAGGGTAGAGCTAACAGACTCACTGCCCCACACACGGGCATTTGCCGTTCAGGTCCTCCTCCCTACTCCCAGTTTATCGGTTTGGGTTGAGCAATCCGTACCGTGTAAAAAATAACTGTCCTTTGTGCATGACGTCATTTAAGACATGTCCCCGCGATGAACGCGCAGAGTAAATTGTAATGTCATGTCGAGGCAACAATGTGCCAATTTCAACTTTTTTTTCACTGCAGTAACGTACCAGTTCCAACTTGTAGCCAAAGAATTGACACACTCGCCCATTTTCATTGTAGGGGTTCCCTTTTCGGGGGGTCGTTTCTACTATGAGACTTTAGTTTAACATGTAAGAAGATCTATATACATATTTCGCTTAGGAACAAACTTAATGATGATTGTGAGGGATCATGACGTCCGGCCAGAAGCGAGCAGGCGAGCAGCCTTTGCATTCCAGCGCGGGGAGAGGGGGGGTGGGGGGAACAGCTTGCGGTGGAGGGCGTGAGGAGGTGGCTGTTCTCTAGGAACCGCGTATATTATATTATATTATATTATATTATATTATATTATATTATATTATATTATATTATATTATAACGAGAGTGCTAATTCGAGCGACCATAACTCATCCCACTTACAAAATCTCTCGATCCATCGTTTGCCTATGCAAACAACCATTCTTCTTTGAACCGACAAACCACTTGATATTTTTTTTTGCAAGTTTCTTCGCTGTCTTGATCCGTCCCACTGTTAACAGCGATAAAACAGCGTGGAAACGTTCTACGCTAAAGTGTTAGGACAAACAGAAGACGAGATGACGAAGCCAAGGACCTTACCTGCCAACATAACTTTCCCACCAAAACCGTTCAAGCGTCTTTTGTTATTGAAAAGTTTGTTGTGTTTACGGAGGATTTGTAAGCTAACGCTCCCGTTTTAGCGTGAACGACAGACAGCTTGCCTAATTGAACTGGTCCTCCTATCGCTAAGCTAATGTTGATTGACCACACAATCTTCGTGTTTATTTTTCGACCATTCTTCTCATGGACTTAGCCTATTTGACACCTTTTTTTTTTTTTTTTTTTTTTGCACATGAAACGAGCTTGTGAGGCGCTGAAAAGGAAAGTGAGGTGGGGGTGGGCGCCGGTTCGTTGTTCGGGGAGGGGGGAGGCGCAATTATAGGGGCTAACGACTCCAATCATGAGTCAGTCAGCGCTTGTTGATACACACTCGGTGGATGGCTGATACAGCTTACTATGAAAGCACAGCAAAGCGGTTATGACGTCGTCTGGCCATCGAGAAAGGCTTTACTATTACTGACGTAGCGCAAATAAGGTGATTTGCATACACTTGCATATTTAAACAAAAATAAATACAAGTAGTACAGTTAATTTCCGTTACACGCATATTATACAAAAATTGAAATTGAAATTCACAATACTATAGTTTGTTCCACATTAATGTTTGCAGGAAACTGACTGCATGCCGCCAAGTTTCCTTCCACTACGATTACAAAAAAAAAAAAAAAAAAAAAAAAAAAACCCCACTTGTAGGCTCTTAACAGTAAGGGCTGGTTTACGCAACGACAATTTTCTCGCTTACTAGCTTTTACTTGGTTAATACTAAATATGCTGAGTGCTTCTCGCCTTTACCGAAGAATGTGGCTTTCAAGTTGTCTATACGTGGTAACGATGGCAACAACGCGGACGAAAATCTCTTCCTCGTGCCTCGCGACACGAAGTTTGATGCCTGCTACATAACAGCGTCGATTTATGACAACAAGAAAAGAATTTTTACTGTTGTACAAGACGACGGACTGATTTCTGAATACCGATATCTGATGGTTTTTCTTCGATTCGATAACTCCGAAATGGACGCCATGTTTGATTTTGAATTCTCGCTGCGACTAGCTCTTTATTCTACCGTCGTCTGATCACTGCTAGCAGCTGTTTTTTCTGCGAGAATAGCAAATTTTGGAAAGAGCGTGAAATGGCAACAGTGTTGTAGCATGTTTAAAATGACACTTGCACTTTGTTCATTATCCGTGTTGTTATTTATAATACAGTTAATTTGTTGTCTATCACCGCATTCATTTAATAGAAACGGGAAATTAATCGTAAACAAATAATGGTTGCCCAGCAAATAGCGTTCGGCGAGCGAGAAGGGCTCGTTGCATAAACGCGCCCTAACAGTGTAGAGTCTACAAGTGTGACACCCACATATTTTGGCACATGTAGTGCAAGGAAACGTAGCGTCACACACTCAGTTTCCTGCAAACATGGGGTTCCTTCGAAAATTGATCCATGTAACTCAGGATGCGAAGAAAATACCCTGTTGCATGTACTGATCGCGTAATTCGTGCGAGATGTCGCGTCATAATTGCCTGATCTAGCTCAATCTTAACTCCTTGCCCTCACGGTTGCCTATCGTACATATTCAAATTATGCTTCAGGCTGTAAACCACACAACCGAACAAACCACACTCGCCGAGGTTGGTTAGCGAGGGTAACTAGTGTGGGGGGGGGGGGGACCAAGGGGGTAACACTGCAAACTAATCGACTACACCGACAATCAGAAGCGAGATAGAAACAAGCAGGGGGGGGGGGGGCTGGTATTTATTTGCATTAATTCACTGTGTCAGGTGGAACAGTTAATGTTGCATTCAGTGTTAAAATTCTACAAATAAGCTTCTGAAAATCGGGATTAAAGGCCCAACGTAGGCAATTTTTATTTATTTATTTATAAGCCTTATGAGTGTATGATTTGTCTTCCCTCTCCATTGTCTATGGCCGAGCAGATATCGGTCAAATGGAGTCCTGGTCACGGTTGTGACCTTAATAACGGGTTCAGTGAGTTATCTTTATGCCAGTGGAGGATGTGGCCATAGCGATCAAGGCGCTGTGCAAGTGATCTGGGGGACGAACTGGGTAGCCGGTTCGAATCCGGGTCATGCCACTCCGACGAAACGTAAGTGCATAAAGGTGGCTTACTGAACTACGTTATTTCTAGTGTATAATTTTCGCTAATTTCCAATTTTCCTGCATAAAATAATGTCATCTTGCGATTTATTGCTGTCACATGAATGAGAGAGTCGATACGATGACAATTCGTTCTGGTGATTTTTCGGTTAAAAACGCAGCCCATTCGTGACGTGTGGAAACAACGAGATTTACTTTTGCTTGATCCAACCGGGTTAATTTTCGAAGGCGCTCATGATGTAACGCAAACTGTAGTACTATTTCTTCTCACTAGATAACGCTGTTAGCAAAGTGTGTTTTAAACCTAGCTGCAGTTTCAAGGTACATTCCTCCCATCACCATTTTGCTCGATCCTCCACATCAAGTGCGGCCCCAAACGTCCATTTGCTTCCCGTTAGTCAATCCCTTGCTAAAAATCCGTTTTAAAATGTGGCGTCTAAGATATTTTCTATTGAATATTGGGAACTAATTTAATAGAATCCTACTAATATTTACCTTGCAATAACTATGACGGTTCATCTGTGAGTATACTAATTTTTTGCTAATAATTACCATGAGATCAAAACCTAAAAGACTAATGCGGTAAAAATAAAAATGATTTATGCCAATAGATTGCCAAAGAAAAATTATAAGATGCTAGCCTAAAAAATTATAAAGTGTGATGTTAAAATACGAAAATCATTCCGGTTAGTGCTGAGACAATTTTTGCGTTGATGCTGTTTCGTCTACTAGGCTCAAGGCCAATTGAGATAGCAGCTGGGTTCCTCGCTGTGACGAACGCAGCTACTGTCTCAGTTGGCCTTCTACTACTACGCCGAGTCACGCAAAACGGTGCGACGGTTACATGCGCGGATGGAGATCTGGGCGTGGCCGCTACAGGACAAGGATCGCGAAAAATGGCGTTGGGAGGAATGTACCTTTAAATAACTCGTGCTTTTTTTCAGATGCTTTATTTTTGCATTTTTTCTCCCGATCAAATGGTCGTTCTGTTTGGGGTGGAAAAAAATAGCAAAATGTACGCAGCCATACAAGTTAAATCAGTTAAAACTCTTTGCTTACAATGGCATCTAGCGGCTGGAAATGGTACTAAAAATATTCTTCCATCTCAAATTCTTTCTTTTTGTTTTGTAAAACACTGTACGCAACGGATTGTTATTGTCCCCGAAGTTAAGCAGCATTGGGCTGGATTGATACTTGGGTGGGTGACCGCCTGGGAATCTGGCTGTTGCAGACATAGGGCCTTAGGGCTTCGGGCAGATGACCAGGAGTGGTTAACGCTCGTTAAACCCTTTGAAACCCTTTGAGTATTTAAGAGAGTTAAAAATGCCTATCATTGTAATAAACAAGTGTAAACAAAAATGGTGTTGCTTTGTTGTCTGTACTACCATAGAAAGTTATCGAGATGTAGCATCTTACTTCTTCCAAGCCTGCGTGGGGCCCTGGCGGTAGTTGCAGCCAGGGTAGATTAAGTAGGTAGTGACGCTTTTCTAAAAACGGGGGGTAAATAAAGACCTGCTTCCACCAACGGCACCAGAAGGCAGCACTTGTCTGGTCCGGGTAGGTGGCGAAACTTTAAATAAAACATGGCGGCATCGTTGCCATGGTAACCATGATAATAGCAACAATACCTGCGGAAACAGACGAAATACTCGTGCGTGGGCAACATCGGAAGTTGGAGAACCTATTCTGTGTTCGAATCAAACTGTATACAGTTCGTTACACTATGCGTAAACCACGGAAGAAGCTTCAGCCTGAACGGCCGATGAGGACGCTACTCAAACGTAGGCCTATGTGATAATTACCTCCACTCGTAAGGGATGTTTTTAAAGTCAGCGGCTTGCTTACTGAGCACTGAGTTTGCTTGGTCTCGGCTTCCTTCGCTTTTCCCATTTTCAAGCTGAGATTAAAAACGACGTTATTTAAAGCTTACTAAGCACAAACATGGCCGACAGTAACAAAATCAGTTATTATATCTCTTTTCTCTGTTTTATCGCATTAATAGTAGCGTTTAAGATGATAGAGAGTAAAGACTAAGCAATTGAGCTGCTGGCAGTTATCAATATCGTACTTATCGCGCACGTATCATGTAGATTTATCGCTTGTATGATGATTGTTGCCGATTGTTGCTCCGCGGCAATGGCGCATGCGCACATCGTGCCCCCATATTGGTTGCGTAAGCTCAGCGAACTCGGCACCCTTCATCCTCGCTTAGTTGGCTGGCCAGCGGCTGCCAAGCCGCTGACTTTAAAAACGACGGAAAAGTTTCTCAGCGGCAAGCGGCTTGAATTAAAAAAACGGGAAAGCTTGCCTCGCTTCCAAGCGGCTCGCAAGCCGCTGACTTTAAAAACATCCCTGTAACGACAAACCCTTTTAAAATTGAATGTTTGTTTTTAAAAATAAAACTTTTATCAGCCAGTTCTGATCATTCTTAAAATTATTTTAATGTCCTAATCTGAATTACGATATATTTTAAGCCGATTAATTTTGTATTCTTATCGTGATCAATTTGTTTTTAGTGACGCTAAATAGTTTTGATCCCTATGATGCTTTGCGCTTCCCGTTACTTCACGACAGCGCCCTCTGGCGGTGAATCGTTGAAAGCAGGTACATCTTTGGTCCAAAATGTTTACCGTTGTGAGAGAAAGAGAGGCACTACCTATACATTCTTCTACCCTGCCCCAACCTTACGATTGCAGCAATTTTGACCTTCTAGGCACCTAGTAGTGCACCGCTTCGCAGGAAATTGTCTTCTGTCTGGTTAGGGCTAAGCAATACGGAGGCAAAGCAATACGAGGAGATATCGACGATCCTCAGCATCATCCTCTGGAATTGACCACACTGGAACTCAGACGACGGACATCAACGGGAGGCTCCTGCAGGATACGGGCCTCGAACGATGGAACACGGCATCTCACCTCGGTTGCAGTCGGCCACTCACGCAACGGTCGTCGGCTAACGGTCGCCTGGTTGACCCCTAACCAGCCGCAACAACTGCCAGGGCCCTGATACTGCCACGTCGCGTGAAAGCCCCAAACGTACTGTTGAGTTTTCGAATTTGCCGTAAATCGATCAATTATTATTACGCATGAAGTTACGCTTTTTGCGTCGGGCAGATGATCGGGTGCGGCAGACGCTCGCTAAAACCATTTGACCCTTTTTTCGAATTTATCAGTCTGTCGCCACTGTAAAATGGAATCCAGAATAGTTACAAAATTTCGACGAAGCATACAGACCACGGTACTGGTAAAAACGGGAAGTTAAACCATGATTGCTTCCTTGTAAGTAGGTAGCAATCTTTTACGACGTAACTCGACGAAATAATAACATTTGATCATCGCAGTTTAACCATTACAGAAAAAACAAAAGGAAAAAAACAAAAGGATCCCGTTAATGAGATACGTATGCGTCATTTGAAAAAAAATGCTTGGAGGAATTCTTTCCAATATGACGGCCAAAGTATTTACGCATGTGGCGGTAATCTCAAATTTGAAGCCTCACGTCACGCAGCACGACAAAGCGGTTTACATAAAGCTAAAGTAACAGAAGACGGGTTGCTTATACCACAACGCGAAACAGTAACGTGGCGCGTCTAATATTTTCAAGATTCCCGGTTGCTATGGTAACTTGAGCTCTCTAGCACAGTTCTATACACCTTCCTCTTACGCAATTAAAACGGCAGCTAAAAATTAGGCCTAAATGTTCTGAGAGGCTTAAAATTATTTAAACGCTATTTCCACACCCAAGCTAAAACCCTTTGTTCTACAATAATAGTTGCTAATCTTAAATTAGCGATCGCTGTTGCAGTATCAGCTGCCACAAAATTTTCTTCTGAGGCGGCGCAGGGCAAATGTCTTACCTTGGGTATACACTTGTAAGGTCTTCCCCAGTGCAGATGTTTCGGCAAATTATTTTTCTGTGTAAATGACCTACAGATAACATAATTGTAAGCTCTTTCCCCTGTATGGGTTTCTGAATTTCGAACTGTGATGAAGGTACATTTGTGGAAGTGGTGGTGCAAGGCAGGCCTATGCAATCATAAATGCACTATTAAATACTTGCTTTGGTTGAAGGCTTTTTCATAAACATAGCATTTATAGTGTTTGTCAGGTGCGCTAGTTGTCCGCACAAGTTGGACCCAATTACTTTTTTTTTCTGTAAATGCTTTACCGCAGATAACACTCTTGTAAGCTTTTTCCCCAGTGCAAGTTGGTGTATGTTTGAGTAAATTACTATGTAAAAATGATTTGTCACAGATAACACACTTGTTAGGTTGTCCACTGATAGGAGTTTATTCATGTTTCACAAAATATCCTTTGCAGCTATATTGTTTACCACGTATACAACATTTGTGTTATTTTATCGTTTTGGCCGAGGCATAGATGCGTTACCAATGCTTGTTTGTGTAAACACTTTACCACAAACATGACATTGGTATAGCTTTCTTACTTTTCCACATAAACGATTTGTTGCCGATAACACACTTGTAAGGAGCCGCATTTGTATTGCTTTTGAACCTGGTTATTTTTGTTGGAAGTTGGAAATGAACTGAAGTAAAAGTGAGTTCTGAATTTATGATGCTCCCATTTGTAGTCGTGTAGGTAAGTTATTTCTCTGTTTCAAGGCCAACTGAGATAGCAGCTACTTTCCTCGCTCCACTCCAGGCCCGTTAGCTTGCTGCTTTTCTGGCATCAGTTTGTGATAGGCACGATAGGCGTCATCCAGTACCTTACTGCCTGAGAACCTAAAAAAAATTGTATCTGGACTAAGTGAATGGGGGAGAAGCCGTCAGTATGCGCCAGATCTCGTAATTTAATCCTTACTCCCAAGCTAATTTAATCCGAACTAATACCGGAAGAGCACAAAGCTGACAGGCCTGGAGGGGAGCAAGGAACGAAGCTACTGTCTAGGTGGCCTTGCAGTGCTTTGAAAAAATCGACATGTTCGTGTATCCAGAAAATGTTGCAAGGGAAGAAACGTTGGTGTCACCCTCGGCTGACAGAAAGTGGAAACGAGACAATTCAGTCTCGTCAGTGGCGCTTTCGACGGCCATATTGTCCAATCCAGTCGCGCATGTTTTCATCCAAGATCGGCCGGTACTGTAGTAGAACCGTGGTCCAACTTAACATACGACATGGTGCGGAGAAAAGAAAGGTGATGTCACATGTGGAAGATTAAAACGCAAACTCCCGATATTGTCGAGTGCTTAGTGAGCGCTTGATGTACTATGTCTGATGATTAGTTTAAACTAGCGGAGTCGCTCGCTTCGCTCGCTCATTCCGCGTCGTCTTGCTCCCCCCCCCCCCCCCCGTCTCGCTCTCCCCCCCCCATTTAATCTGCCGTTCGGTCGGTAGATGGCATCGTATGTTTGCGCTGCAGGCCGTTGCGTTCCGGGCGCAGCTACTATCTCAGCGGGCCTTGGCTGCTAGGGATGGGTCGGTTTCATTTTTTTGATTTCGGTTCCGGTTTCGGTTTTCACGCCCAAAAAACCTCGGTTTCGGTATCGGTTTTTGCCACCATCCACCCCGACGAGATTTTCATAATTTTTTTTTTCTTGCAACAGTTGTATTACTAGCTTCAACTTACTCCTGCGTTCACTTTCAGCAGCGTCATAGACCGTGGGTCTAGCTGTGGCACTATTTTCCTCTACTATTTTCGTTTTAATAGCTAGGAGCTTTGCTGTCATTTATACGTAGAAATGATAATTATTAAAAAAATTTAAAACAACAAATAATTTATTTTTGATTTTCGAACACCGTACGAAAAACCGACACAAAATCTGAATCGGTTTCGGTGTCGGTTTTCAGTAAAAAACGAAAATTCGGTTTCGGTTTCGGTTACCGACCCATCCCTATTGGCTGCTACTCTTATAATTTGCCGTTCCGTCGGTAGATGGCGGAGATGGCATCGTATGTGCTGCTGCGCTGCAGATGGCTGCGTTGCGGATCTTGTGTAATTATATATATATAGATGCGGACGACGTAACTTTCCATACGGGGTTTGTTTGCTGGGGAAACAAAAATACAAAGAGTTAATGACTACAATATTTCTACACACAATGGGTGCCTTCCAAAATTAACTCGGTTGGATCAAGTAAATGTAATTCTCGTTGTTCCCGCCCGCACGTCACGAATTGGCAGCGTTTTCACCCCCAAATCGTCACCAGAACGATTCGTCATCGTATCGACTCTCATTCTATCAAAAGAAATTTAATAACTGTCAAAATGATGCAAGAAAAATTTGGAAAAACATTAATCAGATTATTAGCAAAAAAGATAAAACAGGCATTGAACAGAGCTATAAAAAAATTTTCAGGGTGAAAAGCTAAAAGATCTGTGTAACAAATTTAACAAAAATTTTGCAGAAACTGTACCAAAGATTAAAAACAATAATAGGAATATAAATAAAAATTGGAAAAAAGAAAAACTAAGACATAA